>JAZGTK010021841.1:0-10470 GCA_036877625.1 Ambastaia sidthimunki
TAGTTAGTTCCATTGTATGTCTTTATGAACCTCTCTGCTCTTCTCTGCAGGTGAACACAGCCATGCATGAAGCCAAGCTGGTGGAGGAGTGTGATGAATTGGTGGAGATAATTCGCCAGAGGAAACAGGTCATTGCCGTCAAGATCAAAGAATCGAAGGTACAGTTTCTGTCTGTTTGCACCAGCGAGACCGATTAGAGTGGCCTGAAATGCAAATTTAAATCAAACTCATGTCCTCACGTATAAACACTCTCAGGTCACATTCAGTTCAGGCTTTTAGTTTATTTTGCATTTCCACAGATGTTTAAAGGATCGGTGCTCTCAAAAATAAAAATTCTGTCATTATTTACTCGCCCTGAAGGCCTCGTGTCGTCCCAAACCTGCATAATGTTCAGATTTTTGTTAAACAGAGAATTAAAAAAAATGGTGCTTTTTTCTGTACAATGAAAACATGGAGTGACTAGGGACTGTATAAAAATAACAAAAAATAAAAATATAACAAAAGCATTGCACACGTAGTATGAAAAAGAAAAATTATATTTTAAAATAAAAAAATTATATTTGTTTTCCATAGAAGAAATAAAACCATGTGAGTTTTAAACAACATAAGGGTGTGTAAATGATTTTTCATTTTTTTAGTGATTTTCTGATGTTCCTGCTGTATATCTGAAGAAGAGTTCAGACTTTTCCTCACTTTCAAAAATCTATTTGAATTTGATTTCTGGCAATATGTCACACAGGAGCACAATATGGAGTTGGCATTTCTAACACATCTTTCAGAATTTATCGCTGGTCCTGCTACAGCAGGAGAAGGTCTGTCACAGACTGTCAGAGACTGTCAGAGGTGGAGAGACCTGAAAATGAGAGGGGAAAAACAAAAAAGGAAGATTTTTGTTCACCACATTTTCTGTAAATTAAAGACTCCACTTTTAATTTTTTTTTAGTTAAAGCTGCAATCTGTATTCTTTTTGGTTAAAAATGAACAAGAATCAGTTATTGAGCAAGTACATAATAGCTCAGATCTCTATACCTATCTTGCCTTATTTATAATTTGAGCTGTTGAGTCTGATTTCACTGGGAAATGTCTGTTTAGCTTCGTTTGACTTTCACAATGAAAAATATGTCAAGTAACCTGCAATTTTATGTTTCAAACAGAGGTGGCGATAGAGAGGCGAAAGTTATGGATTGCAGCTTTAAGATGGTCCAGCTTGCCCAGGTATAACAGGGCTAAGAGACACAAAATGGTGCTTTAGAAGGCCTGTTAGCACATCTAGAAGTGTGATGGCCATCGAGCAGAGGAGCAGAGATATTACTTGAAATAGATTGTTGAAATTACACAGGAAGAAGGCTCAGCCCGGCTGGTTGGAGTGGGTCCTGGCCATGTGGTTTCACTTATCAAGCTTCCCTTGTGTAATAAAAGCAGAGCTTTTATAATCTTCTGCGGCAAAAACATAAACACCAGACCAGTTCTCTACAGAGCACTGTTCTACTCCTGGGATCGAGTGTAACTGCTACATTCAGAACTATAAATAATGCTAAAAACCACTCGAATATGCTATGATCACCATTACCAGGACCAAACCAACAATAAATGTCAACTTTATTGAAATGATAATTTGCCTCCATTGTAAAGAAAAGCAGCATTTTTAGTTTAGTTTTTTTTTTGGTGGTAACCTAGTGTGTAAGTAATCGTCTTTGAAATGCCAAGTGCATTACAATAAAGGTTGTTTTCAAAAGCGGAGATGATAAAAGACACCAATGTTCAATAAATAGTTACAATTACTAATCTGAATAAGCAATTATTCCGCTAATAGCTGTAGTTAATTTGGCTAATTGTAGGCTGCTTACGGTTGCCAAGCAACGTGGAATCTGTCGAATTCTACTGATGTGCCATCACAGGTGTGAGAATATTGGCTGTTTTACAATGGCTTCTAACACAGCCCATTGAAAAAGAACAGTCCATTTTATGAAATAAAAGCATTATGGTTTCACCTCGCGCATTGTTGAAGTCGAAAGCTCAGATTTTTACTCCACTTCGTCTGTGTGAAAGGAAGACACGGCTCATGTAGAGTTTCGGCGAGTTTGACAGTGAGCATGCAACACGCAGGCACTTTAAGTTGACAGTCTGAGCTCACACTCTTGTCAAGTGGGTATCTGAGCTACAGGATACGCCTGTGGTGGGCCGCTGTTTTTGGGTAATGTGATGTGAGAGGCCCAGACAAATGCACTAATCTCCATCAGAGCTGTCTGCTCAAGACCTTCACTGCTGCTCGCGCTCACGACAGCCCCGAGTCGACATGCAAAGGCTGTAACATGAGATTATGTCTTCTGCCCTTTTGCAAACATCAGTAATGTCGCTCCGTCACAAAGTGGTTCTATCTGGAGCATTAGCGAGGCTTTTGGGATCATAAACCCAGATGCTAAGTGTTTGTAAGATTTGATCTGAGGCTTTGGCTGTTCAGATGGTTTGTTAGTTGGTTTGAATTTGTGTTCTGTTTATTTCTGATGCGCTCCAATTTTTTTCAGCACCGCCTTGAAATCGCAAAACTTTTTGGGGAAAAACAGTTGATCAAAGGAAGTCGTTTGAGGATTTGTTGAAATCATTGAGGATTTCTTTAAGAAATGGGGTCAGATGTGGATTTGATCTCACGCAATTCACAGAGCTACCAAACTACTTATTTTTTAACACTCGTTTTCAATTGATCTGAATGTGTCCGATGACTCTCTCCTGTCAGCCGTGACATTTCTGTGTTGAATAACACTGTGACTGTATCTAGATCCTGATTAATGGAGTTAACGGGCTTATTGAGAGACATCGCTGATTTCCTCCCAAAAGAAAAAATCACCTATTTATATGGAAAATGGGGTTATATGATGGAAATTTATAGGGAATCTTAGGGGAGCGCTGGGATTCATATATCACAGTTTACGTAATTGTATATTACTGTTGTAGTGTATATCATAATAAAGCTGTTTTGTTTTTGCAGGAAGTTTAGCCCAAAATGTTTAATATTTTACCATATTTTGTTCTGTAGTAAAACCCATTTTGGTATAATCCAGTGATTTAAATAATATAATATTTACAAATGAAAGGTACTTCATCATATTTGATTATTTTCTGTTACTTATATTGGACTTGAGAGAACGAACCATAAAAATATGATTATTCATAATCAATTTTCAAATTAGTTACATTTGGCATAAATGCAGACCAGCTTGACGTTGATGTAACACTTGCATTAAAAACGAAAGACTCGGAACGTTAAAACCGATATTTTAAAATGTAAAGTTCTGAGTCTAAATTCTAATTGTTATGCTTGGAGTGAAAATAAGAGAAGAACGGAGGCGGGTTAGAAACAGTAAACACAGAAGTGTGCTTTAAAAAGCCAGACACACAGAGTGAATAAGAAAAATACATCTGATGTTAAACAAATGAGATTCTTGGCACAGAAGCCTGGATTTGGCCATCCAATAGATATGCCAGTTTGTTAACATCTCTGAGTCTGATTTGGGTCAAATACAGCATGAAATATGCATTGGGTATATCATTAGGGCACTGTCATTAAATGCATATTCTTGCTTAATGTTTTTAGAGATAAACACATGATGTTTGTGATTTCATCCATTTGGTGATATCGCAATCGGTACTGAACTTTAATGAGACTTGTGATCGGTTACTGCATTGTTTCACTGCCATAATTACGCAAAGAGCAAACAAAGCGATGGGCTCATTTAACTACAGTGATGATCGCCGTTCCGGTAATGAGTTTTTGATAAAACGCTCTCTTAGGATTCATCCTTTTTCATAACGTTCATAACATTAATAGTTCAGTTGCCATACATCTATCGCTCTAATAAAAATGTAAACAGGCTCGTATTTTACGCTGTACGTGTTTGTGGCTTCAGGTCATGAAGTTGAGGAAACTGGCCCAGCAGATTGCAAACTGCAGACAGTGTTTGGAGCGCTCC
Organism: Ambastaia sidthimunki; assembly: GCA_036877625.1. Lineage (NCBI taxonomy): Eukaryota > Metazoa > Chordata > Actinopteri > Cypriniformes > Botiidae > Ambastaia > Ambastaia sidthimunki. Next base: position 3,969 of record JAZGTK010021841.1, read on the forward strand.
AGTGCCCTCATCACCCAGGCTGAGCACAGCCTGAAGGAGAACGACCACGCCCGCTTTCTCCAGACGGCCAGGAATGTGGCTGAGAGGTGAGACACGTACATACACACTCACATACCATCACTGTCTCTGCCAGCAGTTCTTGTCTTTTGCCAACTTTTAGCTACTCTGAACAATGCTGGTGCCGCCCCCCTCCGTTACCGTTTGTTGCTGGTGGCTTATATTCAAAATAACATGAAGTACACCTTCAAGGCTCTGGCTGTTGGGTGCACCTGAGTTTTACTGAACAGGGTCTGTCTGTGTGCAGTGGTCCACCATTATGTCACAGAATGACCAAGCTGCGAAATCTCTAGTGCCATCTATCAAATCTTTGGCTATTATAAGCCGGATCATCACCTCACCAAATGGCTTCTTGGCATTATGTAATACTGACTGTGATTTTCTTCTGTTTACCTTTATTTCTCACACATGTCTCTCTCGGTGTTGCCAGATGCTCTTTAAATTGTATGGATTAGTCACTATCAAAATGATTGTTTCTATTTCTTTTCTGGTGCTCAGAGTTGCCATGGCCACAGCCTCCTCTCAGGTCCTCATCCCAGATGTCAATCTGAACGATGCTTTTGACAACTTTGCTCTCGATTTCTCCAGAGAAAAGAAAATCCTGGAGGGTCTGGATTACTTGACAGGTAAACCAGTCGGGAAACTGAAACGTCTTTCCTAGCATTTCCTGTTTGTAGTGCAGGTTTAATGAACACATGGTGTATCTAAAATAAAACCAGAGTTACATCAGCTATTCTTTTTGTGGAAAGGCTAAATAAATTCATCCCGTCCTGACAGCTGTCTTGGTTTTGCAGCACCCAACCCTCCTTCTATACGCGAGGAGCTCTGCACGGCCTCTCACGACACCATCACAGTGCACTGGACCTCTGAAGATGAATTCAGTGTCACCTCATACGAGCTTCAGTACACCATCTACACCGGCCAGACCAACTTCATCAGTGAGTCAAAATACTCGCCCAGGTCCTCAAAACTCTATAGATCTAAAGAAGTGTTTGTTTTCTAACTCTTTAAAAAAACTCTGTTCTCAGAACACTAGCTAACGTGTGTGTTTTTGATAACGAAAGTTATCAGAAAACTTTCTTGCAGAAACATTAGTAGGACATTATTCTTAAGTTGTTAGAAGAACATTTAAAACTTTCAGAAGTTACTTTTTTAATCTTTTTGTTACCTAATAGAAATGTTACGGAAACATTATTGGAACCTAAAATTGGTAGCTAGAAAAATTTTTTTAAACAGGTTTTTCAAACACATCCTCATCTTCTATTGGCTGTACAGATAGCAGCATTCCAAACACATTATTGGTTAAATGAGTGTTGGGTTTGTACCCAACAGTGTTTACACTTTGAGAGAATTGACCAACGCATTGATTACATATACAGTAATTGACTTTTCATATTAAGCTTGGATAACAGGAATTAAAGTATTTAACAAAAGTAATTGCAATAGGTGGGAATTTGCACAATGCATGATCACTCTTTATGTAAGTATGAGTTTAATATAACTCTCTCTGGCAGTAGTTTTATGTAACAGAGTCTATTGTCATGTAGCTTTCAGAGAGCAGATACGGTATGTCATATTTCCTCTTTGTGTAGTACTCAACAGGCGCACTGCCAATATATTTAGCATTTTTGAACACCTACAAGTTGAACATCCTCCACACCTTCATAAAAAAAAAGAAAGTGAGTCAAGCTTTCAGGATGTGTGGAGAGACAGAGCGGTAGAGTTTGGAAGATAGAGGAATCAGCTACTGATTACTTCAAGGCTAGTAAAACTGACAAAAATAACATGTTAAAGGCATACTTAAAAATGCAAATTAGCCAATAAATTACTCTGCCTCAAGGCTTCTTAGTTGCATATGACTTTATTCTTTCAGCTGAGCAGAACTGGTGTCATATTAAATATTCCGGCTCTTCCCAGCTTTAAAATGGCAGTGAATGGTGCCCGAGATTTTGAAGCTCTGAAAAGCGCATCTATCCATCATAAAAGTAATCCTTTGTAAACTCTAGTTTGTTAGTAATTGTCTTCTGTTTCTCTCTATGTCTCACAGACTTGTTTCTCAGTGTCTTTTAGGCCGTATCAGTAACAAACACAGTGTATTCATTTCAGCCACTGATAGTTCAGAGACCCATGAACATCTACAGTGAAACCACAGACTCCTTTGAGGATACAAACAAACAGATGCAGAAATGGAGAGGAATGCTTTTTCTCAGACCTTTTACAGCTCTTTGAATGTGAATGCCTAAGCGCTGCAATTCTTAGATGTGTATACTTCACTCCCATGAGGAGAAATGTGAGCATGAGCTTGTGCATTCGCTCAGCCATTGGCCAATTGAAAGCGTCTTCAAGAAAATGCACTCAGGTCCAATCAGGATCTATCAAGTGTAAATGGATTTCAATGAAATGTCATTTCAAGCTTCGATCAAATGTCATTTTGAAGGTCTTTTAAAGGAATTTTTGTGTATCTGTGTTTTTATGTATCATTTTGTATTTCCTTTTTATGTTTTGAGGTCAGTGTTTGTTTTCTGTTACATTTTGAAAGGCTTTCATAGCCAAAGCATAACATGCAAGGGCCATGCTACCCAGCTAACAAGGAACATTCAGAACGTTTGCTAACATTCTCAGAACATTGGCTAGCATTCTCTGAAAGTTCTCTTAAAAACGTTTATGCAGTAATATTAGTGGAATTTTTTTAATGTTATATATCATGTATCAAAATCATATTAAAAAATCATTCTTCAAGTTGTTAGTGGAATGTTTTTAAAATGTTACAGAATTCAAAAAGTTTAAATAATGTTCTTACAACCAAACAGTAATGTTAATGCAATGTTTTAAACATCCATAAAACTTTTGTTACTTAATGGAAATGTTCTTACAACCAAAAATTGTTAGCTGGGTAGCATGAATCGTTTATTGTGAAATGTCAATTTTGCTGTTAGTCAGAGCTAAGCCGATAACGTTTTGCCTTCACTGCCTTTGATGTGCCTAATGTAAAAATCCAGCCATGTGGTATGTAAAAATCTATACATTTCCCCCGCAGTGCACTCAGGTCCGATATGTGTAACTACACAGCTGCAGCGAATGGACAGCCGACCTTTGGTGACCAATTAAAACGTGCCCAGAATGCAGCCAAATCAAACCAATTTTGTACTAATTGAACAAAGCAGAGCAGCAAAAATTAGAAATAAAAATTGGAGCTTCTTCCCTCTTGGCCTGAAGTCGATTAATCTGGATCGTTGGTTTCGTTGAAAGCTGATTTTAGGTTTGTGTGCGGACTCTTGTTTATCGTCGCCCCTGTGAATGTGAGGGCAACGGCCCGGCATCAGCACTGATGAGATCTGACACAAGCTAATGCTCTTTGCTCCGCTCGCATTGTGACATTGATTGATAGTGATACAAAACGCTCGACCTGCATGCTAACCTGCAGCAAACAGTATGCAAATGCTACTGTCCGTGCAGGAAACACTCGGGCCGCATCACCTAATCCGACGTGCTCACCCCAAGCACAGGGTTGTGTGCTGTGACTCATGGGTAACGGGAAGATGTGGATGGTATGAGAGCCAGCAGACACGTAGGCAGAACTGACAGTTGTTTCCAAGAGGAAGGAGGTCATATCAGTTTAAGAATTGGCTGTAATATGGTCATCTCACTCTGTTCATTTGATTTTGTGTTCCCACAAAACAGTCGCTCAGGCAACGTGCTTTGCAACCTTGAGAAACCAAACAAATCTTGTATAATAACAACAACAGCACACAAGAACAGTGAGAGAGATTGTTGACAGAGAAAGTTATGCAGTCAGTTATGTAACCTTCTCCAATTGACATCTTTGGTTTGGTTATTTCAAGTCACAATTGTTGACAACAGCCCAGATAACGTGAGTCTATGATTCACACAAGCATCAAAGGTACAAACAGAATCCAATCACGGTTTTATCAACTTGTTGGTTGATCTGGTTTCAGATCACTTTTGATTTGAAATGTATGTAAACACTCTTTTGGGGATGTACTCAATTATAAAATGGATAGTTTCAGTCCTGGATGCTGATTGGTCAATACAGCAGTCCAGCCATGCTAAAATACATGATTAGAGCTCAAAACACCTGTTCACATAAATACTCTTTATAGCAATTCACAGCACCCTCAGAAATCAGTTATCAACTCTGATTACATATCAGAAGCTTTAATAAATAAGTGTTGGAGAATAATTATAGTACATCTACGAATATAAATGTTTCTTATCATGTGTCATATTGTCACAGATGACAGATAAACAAAGGTGGGCACATGCAGTCACAGAAACACACGCACACATAATAGAATCGCACAATTGCAGCATCAAAGCCTGGTTTGGGTTTGCCGACAGTATTGGAAGCACCGTTTCTGTGTTTTGGCTCTCTTTCATCTGCCTGCAGACACACACACAGTGCAGGATCCATATTCACACTGTGTTTTTTTTTTTTCAACCCAGTGACACATACCTCATCTGCCTGTCTTTGAAGTCTCTCTCTGAATGTCAAACAATAGCGGAGAATTTACAACATAAGCGGCATATTATAGTCAGCTTTTCTAATTCTGTTCATCAAACAACAACATCAAACGCCTTTTTGATACGGACGTGGATCAAATGACTTTTTTGTGCACGAGAAAATATTAAAAACACGTACAGATGGTGGAAGTTGAGCGTGGACGCAGCTGTTTAATAATTTCTGTGCTTTGCTCTGTCTCGTCCGGTGTTCAGATGTTGAATGTTTTGTTTATTTACTTAAGTGCTTAAAGATATAATAAAGCAATTCCAAAATTCCAGAAATCAGAAATTACAAATGAGATTAGCGTCTCTTTTATGTCGCTGTTGTTTTTGCTAAAAATAATGAGACTAAATGGAGACAAATGGAGATATGAGGTTCTGTTTGTCAGATGTTTCTCCTGAGAGGTGAAATGTGCATTAGCCATTGGTTTATGGCTAATGCTAATATAAGGTTTTTTTTGTAACGCAGGGGAGAGTTAATACTTGTTTGTGGCACCACTGCAAAATTAACACAGTTGTATGTCAATGAGATCATCTGAGAATAGCCAAATATCGGCTGATTTATCGGCCTGGCTGATATTCAGCTGTGCTAAATTGTTGACGTTGTTCTCATACTATTTTATCAGGTGCTGGTCGTTTAATTGCATTCTTCATAAACTCTGTCACTGTATTTATGGAAATTTGTCTTTTCATTTGCTACATCACAACCTTTGGAAAATGGTTTAATCAGAAGCTGTTGAAGAACATAATTATTCTGTGTATTTTGGGGTATGAAGCTGTGTGTTTTTGTGGCATTATGTTAGTTTGGGCAATGGTTCACAATGAGAAAACTGTTTTAGAAATGATATTGCAACATCATAACTAAATAAAATTGTTTTTCCTAAATAAATAAAATACATTTAGTTTGTCCTAATAAACTAAATAAAATGTGTTTCCAAAGTTTTAATATCTCAACAGTGTCTCACATTGTGCTTAGATTTACCAGCATGCTAGAATATCCAATCAGAACTCTTATAATATAAACATTTCTCACCAAATTCTTCTAAACCAAATTATGAAGTTATATCCACATTTATTTCATATCTATAGTTTTATCACAAGATAACAATTGGCTCATTTGTATCTTATTATTTTTCCTGAAACCAAGTTGCAGCTTAACTGAAATATTACTAAGAACTCGCGAGCTATGAAATATCAGATTCTGAGATGATGGGGGTAACTGTCTTTGCCTGAGGCAAACATCCTGAGACTGTTCAGGATAGCTCCCTCAGAACTTGTGCTATATATGTGCTTTTACATCAAACAGAAATAGACACGCCATGAATAATGAGCATCATATTCACGGTTCTCTTTGAGAGAACGTGTTCAAACATTTACTCCTACATGGTGATTGTTCTCCTCAGTTAATGCATGCTGGCAAACTCTCCACTAAGAGCAACACGAAAACAGCCTGAATCTATCATTAATATTATGCCCTTTCTTTCTCTCTTTATCTGCTGTCTTGAAGGTCTGTACAACTCAGTGGATAGCTGGATGATCGTGCCCAATATTAAGCAGAATCACTACACAGTCCACGGCCTGCAGAGCGGCACCCGTTACATCTTCTTCGTGAAGGCCATCAACCAGGCAGGCAGTCGGAACAGTGAACCCGCTCGCCTCAAAACCAACAGTAAGTCCAGACCTCTGTGTGTGCAAACATCCAGCCAGTGCTTGATCAATACGGCCTTTTCAATAGCCGATGCCAATATCTGGAGAGCAGTGTGGGATCTAATGTCAACATTTGATATCATGTTGATCTGAAATTCACTCACACGTTTCGGACTGTCAGTGGGATTTAAAGGGATGGTTCACCCAAAAATGTAAAATATTCTATCATTTCATCACCTTTATACCATTTCAGACCTGCATGACTTTGCTTTTTGTT
>JAZGTK010021842.1:0-10470 GCA_036877625.1 Ambastaia sidthimunki
TGTCCAGTCAACGCAGAATAAGCGTTTTGGAAGCAGGGCTTTAAAGGGAAAAATGCTGAAACACTGTTTAGAAGAATGTAAAAATAGGTATTGCAACAATGTACTGATTGAGGAAAACAATGTTTTTTGAATTTTACATGATGTAATTGTATTCTAGCAGATCCCAAAAACAAAATTATGAACTTGTTAATGGGAATAATATGGTCTTTTTAACTGCAGCTTGTTGACTTGATTTCTGAGTTCTGTAGTAGCAGAGTAGCATTACTGATTGTATGAATTTCAGATGGCCTCACTGCTTTTAATAGTGAGTTATGAATGCTGTTTGAGTGATGGGTAAAAAGACATTTAAATGTTTCTTTGAAAGCCTCTTTACTGAGTCAATGAGTATCAATAATTGTGTTTCTCTGTAGATGTTATTACTGAAGGCTGCTCAGATGAAGAGATTTGAGAAGGAAAAGGTAAGCAGATGCCTATCAGTGAATGAGTATTTACCATGAATTGATGGTTGTTTTATTGGTTTGTGTCTTGAAATTTTGACCTTTGACATTGTAGCTGAACCGGATCAATCGGGCTCGGGAACAGGGCTGGAAACATGTACTCAGTTCTAGTGGAGGCAGCAGTCCTGAGCGGAAGGTACAATACTGTAAAGTGTCTGTTTGAGATTTTATAAGTTCAGTTGATAAAATCTCATAATGTTTGTCTCTCTGTCATATTTCTTATTTTGTGCTTTTTTTCCCACTGACCCCATAGTTTTACGGGGGTGGTGGCATTAGAGCACCCTATACTCCTGGAATCGTCCCTTCCCCTTTGCCTGGCCCCACCCATGTCACACCTCATATTCCTAGCCCCACTCCTACACCTACTCCTGCTTTAGCTTCCAGCAGAACTCCTTTTGACCGTGTCCATCCAGTGGCTGAAAAACCTAAAGATTGTGCTGTAGAAGAATCCAAGCCTTCAGGGGACAATGGCAGGTGAGACAAGAAATACAATGGATAGGAAAAACATATTTTCATCAAAATGCTGTCTTTGTAAAACTTGCTAATAATTGGATGAAGATGACATATGTTTCTAAAGTGAACCTAAATATAACCTCTTATGTTACATAAAGGACTCCTGCAGACTTTGGGAAGATGAATGGTCATGTCTGCTTTCCTGGTAAGGATGTTATTAAGAGAGAACCACGGAAAGCAAGTCTTCAAAATGAGCAGATTTTTAGGAATGACTGTAGGTCAGTTGACTATGTGTTTCATCAGTGTTTCAATGTGCTAGTAGTTTTAAATTGAAAGTCTTCTAAATGGTGTGATCGTTTATCTCAAGGTTACGAGGTCAGCTGGTCGCTGAAAGGGCTAAGCAGGTAGAAGAGTTTCTACAGAGGAAAAGAGAAGCCATGATCAATAAAGTTCGCGCAGAGGGACAGCTGGTATGAATCTCTTTCAACAGTGTTCATTGTCACTGTTACAGTAAGACACTTGCAGTGGGCCAGGCAATAAACAAAATTTCATACACACATTTACATATCTTTCAAACCCTTCACGCTTTTCCTGTGATTAGAAAAAAAAAACTGTGATTAGAGCTTTTATTTCAGAATATAATGCATGTCAAAATTCTTGGTAATGAAATGGTGGTTTAAATTGGAGTTATTGGTGTAACTAAAATAACAATATTTAGTAATGTAGATTTAATAATATTGGTTGAACCAATGGGTGAATAGGGGGCCCGGCAAAACTTGGCCACCATCTTCGCAAGCTGGACAAACTCCTCCCGATGCAGGAGACCTCGAGTCAACAAAGAGGAGGAGGTAGGAGTCCAGCCTGGACCCGATGTTCCTTGCTCAACTTCATCGTCACTCAAACCCCATCAGTTCTTTCTTTTCTGTTTAATGTAGCCATCCCAAAGTTGCTGCATCTGCTCACCAGCGCCATCTAATGGCCAGTCCCTGCACAATTTGTGTTTGTGATTGCGAATGTATTCTGAAATTAATTTCACTTCATCCAGTACCATGTTCCTGCCAAAATTACCCATTGGTTTAGACCTATATTTATTTGTTTGTGGATGTTATTCTGCCTTTTATTCTGCAAAACACCTTTTTTTTTTTTTGAATGCCCCATTATTTTTTCATTACTGGAAGAGACATAAGTACAACCTCAGAACTTCTGCAGGATTCCGGCTGAAGAACACCTAACTACTCTTTTTTTTGGTCCTCATCAATGAATGGCTTTAACTGTAACTGCTCACCTTTTGATTTTCTTGAGTTTGCAGCCTAAATGTTTATCGCTGTGGTTCTTGTGTGTACATGTTTGTTAGAAGGAGGCAAAGTGAGAAAACAGACAGAGATGATATGATCTCTGTGTATTTCTCAGGAGTACTTGGCAAGACTACGACAGATCAGACTGCAGAACTTTAATGAAAGGCAGCAGATCAAAGCTCGCCTCAGAGGAGAGAAGGTACAGATTCATGCCCCAAGTTAAAATGTCTTTCAGTTATTGATTTAAAAATTGTGAGCACTGTCAGTATACTGTTTTCTAATCTTGTACCCACAGTATTAAAGAAATTGCTTACAAATTTATATTTTTTAGTTTTTTACTTGCTGTTATTAGTTATTATTATTTTCTTACTTTTGTGAAACACACAGATGTTAGGTGGAATGTTCTGTACATTAGTACTTGAACAATAAAGCATTTCTTTAACGTTTGGATTGTCTTTTCCAGTATGACAGTGATGGGTCAGACAGTCAGGACTCATGTGAAGAGGCGGTACTCAGGAGAAAGAAGATTGAAGCTTTGAAGGTGAGATTTTTCTGAATTCATTTGACTTCTTATGTCAAACAGTTGTTGTTTTGTGTTATTTGCCTCATTTTGAAATGCATAAAACGTGTGTGTGTGTTATATATATATTTATATATATAAATATAAAGATAACTTGTGTAAAAATGCTGTAAAGTGAGAATGTGTTTAAAAATCATGTCATTCATGTTTTTTGTATTTAATTTAATTAAAATTTTGTTAACTGACTGTTATCGCATTTCTTGTGCATACAAAAATCTCACTGGATTGTAACAGGTGATGGCAAAAGGAATGTTTGGAAATGCAGACTGATATATTTTCACCTGTCAAACTAAAGCAAAAGCTATTAATAACTGGCTTAAAATCATTTATTGGAATGAGAAAAAAACTGGGGAGCAGCTGCCCTGGGAGCAACTGAAGGAAATTAAACGTGCTACCTTTGAGTTTCAAGTCCGACTCTGACCATTAGGTATATTTCTTTCATTTTAGGCCCAATCAAAAGCTCGTGCCGCTGTACTCAAGGAACAGCTTGAAAAGAAGAGAAGAGAAGCATATGAGCGAGAAAAGAAAGCTTGGGAGGATCACGTATGTCAATCTTCTCCTTCCTTTTCAGTTATTTGTTTCCTATGTGTCATTTAAACCTTGTAGATCATCTTTTCTCCTTTACATCCAGCTTGTGGCACGAGGAGTAAAGGTTACAACTGGAGCTGTAGGTGGAGCTCCACCTCCTTTAGCCCCTCCCACTCAGCGGTCTGATCCTGCACCTCAGGAAGCGGTCTGCAAAGTCACACCATCTTTCAGACCCGCCACTCCAGCCATCTCCATGACAGCTGCTCTGAAGGATGTGGGCGCGGTTAGTCACGTATGACTAAAGAAACGCTTTTCTCCGCTATCAAATACATTTGCTAACAGAGTAATCATCCCATGATGATTACTCTGGGAAGCACCATAGGGAAGCACCAATATAAACCATTTGGGCTGTTAACACATGCTAATTTGACTAAAAACATTGTATATTTCCAGTTTATACTTGTAAACTGTGCATGTATATTAATGCACAAGGTGTTATATACGTATTACAAAAAAGCATAGGATAATTATTGTTTAACATTACCTGCTGTAAAATCTGTAGTTTAATTTTCCCAGTTTTCTGTGAATAATACATTAAACATACATTATGCCTCTAATTCTTCTAATTCTATATTTTTTTGGTGGATTGGGCAGAGTTTACCTATAAAAGAGGACCTTATTGATGCAGAAACATCAGATATACAGGTAAGAATTGCATATTTTGTTGTGATGTAGGTGGACTGCTAAGGTAGACAGTAAGTTGTCTCTTTTAATGTGCAGGACATTGTACTGAATAATTGTCTTTTTTTGTTAAAGAGTGAAAAAAAGGAGATTCTTCGCAGACTAAATCAGAAAGTCCAGACTCCTGAGGAAGATTCAGAGAAAGATTCCACATCTTGTAGCAATGAACCACACCCAACTCCTCAACCAGTCCAACATTCCGTCACAGAGGAAAGACCACCCACAGGTGGTGACAGGAAGAAATGGGAAGCTGTAGCTCCACCTGTACTTTCTGTTGCTGAACAAACTCTGGAGGAGACCTGTGCAACTCTGGCAGGTACAAACAACACTTCATCAGTATGTTTAAGTTGATTTATTTTTTTAATTTCTTGTGTCGTACTCCAGTAATAGAAAATAAGGTTTATTTTCCATAATTCATTTTATATGAGAACCTTACACAATTTCTGTTGTTCGATCTTTTCTCCTTTCCCCTCTCAGTGTCTCAAGCAGCATCTTTAGGGATGAGTGCTCCCTCTGGTGGAGACCGGAAGAAGTGGCAGACTGACGGTGCCCCTCTGCTGTCTGTGGTTCAGCAGACACTGGAGGAAACCAGTCTTACAACAGCAGGTCAACTAACTTTCTTCCTTATCTTAGCATTTTTTAGTTCTTACAATAAAACTGATTTTCATTGCTGTTGTAATCAAATTGTTATTTGGGACATTTGGGATAGGTCATGATGGTTAAACTAGTAAAGTTTTCATATCTTATATTCTTATATTTTTATATTACTATTAGCGGCCTTTACTAGGTCCTGCTAATATAGATATTACCCAGCAAATCACACTTATTTAATACTAAAGCTGAAAATGTATGTGGGTTTGGACAGCCCTAGTATTATGTATTGCTGTGTTTTGCTTGGTATCCATGGAGGATGTATCCACTGGGACTCCAGACCATTCTATAGCAACCAACTTAACAACAAAAGCAAACAGAGTCTTAGTGTACTTGTTAGTTCACTAGTCTACAATTAAAACTTTACAATTAAATCTTATACAATGCAGCAGTTGGTGAGGTCATTCGCATAGATGATATACAGGAGGAGGGGCGAAGGAAGGCTTGGGGGCAGAGCCCAGACTCAGAGGTTCTGAAGGTATTAGAGGAAGCAGAACTCCAATCCCTTTCCCAGCAACTAAGTCACACCAGCACCTGTGACAGCACACTGACTGGTGAGTCATTGATCATGTGTTGTGTGTTTAATAACCATCTTACTGAACGTGTGACCCACAACAGCTTGCTGTTAATCCTGTTTGTTCCTGTGGCTTGTTGTTAGAAAGCCTTAATCACATTGAAGAGTCCTCAGATGCCACCAATGAAGACAACCAAGTGCCTCTCCCTCAGCCATGCCAGCCTGCTATTGACCATGCCAAACAAGAAACACATGTGACATGTCAGGAGACCGTGCCAATCACAACAGACGCTAAAAATCAGGAACTTATCTCACCAACACCAGACGAGATACAAAAGACTCAGTCTGGAGAAAGTGAGGCTGAGGGTGAGAATACAACATGAACGCATTTGCTTACTGTTCAGCAGTTTTCGGATGTTCATTGTTTGCAGCAATACCCTGTTTTCTCTTCATCCAGCTGTTGATGATATGGAGTCAGTAATTCTAGAGGAAGCCTCTCTGCAAACCTCAAAGCCCCCAGTAGAAGTATTGCAAGCCTGGACAAATGACCTTCCAGTATCTAAGTACAAAATGAAAATTTGATTCCTAATTTTTGCATTCATATCCATATCTCCAGCAAAATAGTAATTTTATTTTATCAATACAATGTCACTTTTGTATTAGGCCAGCAGAGGGCAGGCTAATTCAACCAGAATGCTTACAGATACCTCAGATGGAAGAAAAACAGCCTGAACCAGCAGGTAAAATCAAGTGTACTGCTAAGAACTCTTATCTCCCCCACACACAAACATGTCTCATTACGGTCCACATCAAAGAGCTGCAGGCGTTTCCTTTACACTTCATTTTTTGCTCAGGCTTTGCTAATGCTCAGAAGCTTAATTCACTAGTCTGAATTAAGATTTGTTGTCAAAGAGGCTAACCAAAGGAAATTGTTGTGTTGACCTCCTCCTTTCTCTCTCTGTAGCAGAAGAAGCTCTGTTTGTGAAGCTGAACAGTAGCCCAGCTCACAGACGCACGGTAGCATTGTCTCTCCTGTCTGCCCAGTCCTCAGCGGAAGACTGCTCCTCCATTGCCTCACGCTCTCGCTCGGTCTCGCCGCAGCAGTCCCACCGTCACGATGATGTGCTTCTCATTGGCCTCTCCACAGGACTCTTTGACACAAACAACCCAAAGGTGAGCAGCACCATCGGGCCCATTAGGCCACAGACGGGTGGAAATGGAATTTAATGTATTTGTTATTGAGTTTGTCGTTCAGTCACATTTTTACAACAAAAATTTATTTTTTTTTTTACATTAATTGTGTTTTAATTTTTTAAACAAAATGTAATTAGACCATCAGTTTTCAAACTTTCCCTAATATCCATTCCCCTCTGATGACATCTTGACAGCTGACATTTTACTGGGAATGCCCAAGCTGGTTTAGCAAAAACCAGGAAGTAACCGTGCATACAGTGAATTTATAGAAATTATTTTTGGAAACAAATTGAAAAGTTATGGCATATACCATCAATGGCTATGAGGGCCACACTAACCAGCCAAACCATGACCTCTTGAAACATAATTTGTATAAAGTAACAATGTTCAACTGATTGTTTTCTTAAAGGAATAGTGAATAGATTGAATAGCAAGTTTGACCACCCTTGTGAGTTATTTGGAAATTAGCAGACACTCTTAGCCAAAGTAATTTGCATATGAGGAAAAGCGTCAGGCTAGAATAAGGGCTAGAGCTGTGCATCATCAATTTAGCAAAAAAACAATATTTGTTTAGATAATAGGTCCCAGTGTACAATAGTCTGCATCAAGAAAAGGAGGAGGCCAAGTTCTGAACCCTGAGGTATCCCTTTGGTTAGTTGACATTAGATGTCTTTCCCCTGCAAGGCATTTTAAAAGATCCACCTGTGAATTTATTTTCTGTGATGCGTAAAGAGGAACCGATAGGAGGATTTGGTGGTTTCTCTGAGAGAAAGAAACTTGAAACAAACTCACTCAAGTGTTTTTGGAGCGGAGATGTTCTGTGAGTTGTAGTAAGTTGATTAAATGTTTTGTTTCTTTTTTTCGCCTGAGCCTGTTTAAATGTGGTGGGAAAAGTTTGTAATGATGTGTTGATGTGTTTGAGTGCAGACAGAAGTGTAGGACAGATTGGAACAGCTTTTAAAAAGTGGGAGAAAACAGAGTCAGGTTGTTAAAGAGAAGTTTGTCAGAGATGGGTGTGGGTGCATGTGAATTTGTGCTGTTGATAATTGACTGCTTGTTATTGTTTATCTGTTACAAACCATCAACCATGTAAATCACAGCCATTTGATTGAAAGGCTTTAACTTATAAATGTTTAATAGACCGTAAATTATAAAGTGGGCCATTGGGAGTGGGCCGTCGCTAATTATTACAAAATCACAAACAAAATTCACATTCAAAATGTAATTAATCTACATGGAACAGAACCCTCAGCCTAAACCATAGCTGTGAACGATTTCAGTCAAACTTGACTTGCTGAACTTGTAGGTGAAAAGTTCACTCTATTAGTGTATGGTGTGTTATAAAACACTAAACAGCCAACACTGTTGTTGAAAAGTAGTTTTCTGTATTTTCTGCAGTAAATGGTGCATAAGTAAGCTCAACTTGCAGCTGCACTTATGCAGAGCTCCTGCAATGCAGCACAATGCTGCTTACATAGGCAGTATGGATCTTTCAACGGTTGGCAAAATAAATATGTATTTTCACTATGTGAAACTAGCAAAATTCTGCCATCCAAGGGTGCATGTAATATCTAGAGGACTCAGAGGAAACAGTTTAGGTGTGTGTGTGTGTGTGTGTTAATAAAAGAATATAAGAGCCAATACAGAGCATAGTAATTAGAAGCTCACTGCTGCCATTTATCACACTCATTACAGTGGACAGAGAGAGAGAGAGTGAGAGTGAGGAAGTATTATAACAAGAGAAAGACTGGAAGGAAAAGATAGATGGAAGATGGCACTACTGCAGGAGAAACAGATGGTGGTCTATGATAATGTGTAACACTTAGCTGAGAATCACAGAGGAGCTTGGACTCATATATCACAGAGTTTTGTAGATAGTGATTTGTTTTCCCCAGACTCAATTTTGTGTTTGTATGCACATAATAGTGTGTGAATGCATATGTGTGTGTGGATGTGCCTCAGGCCATTGCTGTGCAGGGAGAACTGCTGTGTGTGTGTGTTCCTGTTTTTCTCATTGGTGGGGGCCGAATGTCCCCACAAGGATGGTAAAAGTCACACACACTTACATTGTAGGGACCAGCCAGCAGTCCTCACGAGGGAAATTGATTATTAAATATACTAATCAAAGCTTTTCTGAAAATGTAAAAATGCAAAATGATTTTAGGTTTTGGGGTAGGGTGAGGGTTAAGGGAAAGAATATACAGTTTGTGCAGAACAAAAACCATTATGTCTACGGAAGTCCCCACAAAGCATAGAAACCTAATATGTGTGTGTGTTTGACGTCCTGAATAGAGCGTTATTAATGCGATTCTTCCACATCCTTGGTATGCCAGTAAAGCAAAGGTCTTTGCACTGGCCTGTGTACATTTTCATTCACCACACACACATTTTGTCCTTACAACAGCACATTAACATTTACACTCATGCCCACACTTTCACAAACACACACACACATTTGGCCTTTTAGATGGTTTACACCCAACCTTCCCTGACTGGATCTCCCGGACAAGCAGATCTCACACACAAACTTACACTGGACTTTCTCAGAGCAGCCTGCGAGTGTGTTTAATCAGTAGTTTAGCACGCCTCTCTACTGCGCAAGTGAGAGAACAGTTCGTCTCTGTACCATCGGCTGTGTTGGAGATGGATGACTGCACTGATATTAAAACCCTCATCTGCTCTGTGGAGACTTTTAAGTCCCTGCTGAGTGTTTAATAGTTAGGATTTTTATTCTTGCACACGATTCAGATTGAATGACTTCAAACTGCAGCTTTGAGAGCTGAGGTTTATTATACCCATATAATATCCTTTTGTAGCATTTTACTTTAACTTTGAAGCTCACTCATTATGCTAGTCTAGGTTTCTGGCAAGTTTAAGCGTCACAGCCAGCTTGTTATTGCACTAATAGCTCAATCAATGGTGTGAGATAAGGGAAAACAGCAATTTTTTTTACAGCATTGGGAGACAGGAGGAGCATTTGGGCAAACCTGTATGAAATGATGATAACTTTTGCCTTTCCTTTTGGTGACACTAGTGGTGAAGAAATTACACGCATAACGATTTCCTGACAATCGATTAAATGTCGATAACAATTTAGTCTTACATGCTCAGATGCTTTTGTTGGCAGTTGCAGTACTAACACTATATTAGTCATTATGTGGAATAATAAATAAATATTTTATAACATGATTAATCAAACTATTCTTTTATCACAGTATTATACTAGCTTATTATTTAGACTCGGGTGAGAAAGTTGGCATTTTGAGTGGCATTTGCACATCATGTCACGCCATTGGCTTTGTGCCACTGTAGTAGAGTATTAAAGTTAATGATTATACGATTAATTGATTGTTAATATAATGATGATTGATTATGGAAGTTTATGTACATTGACATCCCAACTTCAGCTTGTAACTGGTTGTTTTTGGCTGCTGTACCTTTAAGAAAGATGCCTACCGCATCCTGTTTGCTGCATTGCATTGTGACAAGTTCCAAAAACAATCTGCTGAAGTGTGCTGCAAACTATGAAGGTTGGAATGAAATGATCTGATATCATGTTAAAAATAAGCTGCAGCCACTCATTTCTAAAACTGGGATTCTTCAGAACACTATGCAGAGACACAAGTATTACCTCAGCTGGGATAACAAAATTTATTAGACTTTCCCAAATCTAGATTCCAAATGCGATATTTGGATGTGGGTGGTGATATCCTCTGCGGTCAATCCCACAATCCTGACATGAGGCCAGGACTCAAAACACCACTCTCCACTAGTAGACACAGCTAAATTGTGTCTGTGTCGCACATTGCATGCTCTGTGTTATAAATACAAGAATAATTCAGTTTTCTGATGTGCCTACTTTAAGAAACTTGGGTATATGATTTGTGATGTAATTCTCCAATCACTAATGTCTGTTTTATCAGATGCTGAGAACGTGCTCATTACCAGACCTCAGTAAATTGTTCAGTGTTGCTGCAGAACATGAAGGATCTGTTGCTCGTGACAACAACCTGGAGA
>JAZGTK010021844.1:267-10469 GCA_036877625.1 Ambastaia sidthimunki
GACTGAAGAAGCCATAGATTAAAACATTGTGATCTGCGGTCGCCCTTAGATCACCCTGTCCAATCAAAATCAATCATGGGGACGAGAAGAACGGGGGGTGCGAATGTGTGTGTGGAGAGATTAGAACAGCAACTGGAAAAGAGTAAGAAAGACGGATGAAAAATAGAAATGAGCAGAAAGGAAGGAAAGCAAAAGTAAAAATAAGCAACTTTTAAAAAGAGAAGTGGGTGCAAGCAAAACATACACTAAGATAGTGAAAGAGGGAGAGTAAAAAAAATGACAAAAGACAGCCGTAGTTGAAGCCTGAGAAAGATTAAGAAATGAGAGAGATACAAGAAAAATTTAAAGGAATAATAATGATAAGAGAATTTCTTTTGGTAGTTGTTCTGTCTCTTTAAGGCACAAAGCTGATTGGAGAATGTGAAAGTTAGAAGAAAAAAGTAAAAAGGATTAGGAATGATGAGAATGGAGATTACAAGCACAGAGGATAATGTGTCGTGTTAAACATGAAACAGGTGCTTGTAGAATCAACACTAGAGAGAGAACAGACAGGACGGAACAGAAAAAGGAAAAGTCAGGAAGGAAAATCAGGCCAGATCTCATGCAGGGAACTTTTGGCAGTGACAGTTGTGTGGGCATCAGCGCCACGTTCAGTATTACTGAGCAAATCAGTAGAATTACTGAAACAATCTCACAATGATGTAGAATCCCACGCGAGCAATTCATTAATTCTGACGTGAGCAATTGCATTTTAATTCTGTGAATCTTTACGAAAGAGAATTTATGACTCACACCAAAAATCCACAGTAGAAGTTTCTTCTCTTTAACCATAAACCACACACACACACACACACACATACACACACTCACAGTCCTACACTCTTCTAAACGTCTCACGTTGAGATTACAACACATCCACACACAAAACTGAGACATTAGTCAGAAATGTATCTTTGTTGACAGACCCTACAGACCCTGCTAACTTTATGTTGGAAGAATGTTTTTCTAACATTGCGGAAGCTTGAAGTAACAAAAACATTAAAAATGTTATTTTGAAGGTGTTAGAAACGTTTTTTTACATGTTGAATTAACAGTATCATTTGATTATAAGAACATTATTTAAATTTTTTTAAATTGTTTTAATTGTTAAATTCTGTCACGTTTTGAATATGTTTCACTAACAACAAGAATAATGTTTTTCATATGATATATAACGTTAAAATATGTTCTACTAACATTACTGCAAAGTCTTTTATTACATTTCTAGGGAATTTTCAGAGATCGTTAGCCAACATTTTGATAACGTTCCCCTTTAGCTGAGTACGGCTTCATCCCAGTGCAGTACACACCATCAGACAGTGTGTCAGAAATCCTGCTGGTCTGTGTTTGGCAGGCAGTGTAGGGCTTGACACAGAATCCCATTATGTTTCTGAGAGACAGCTTTTGTCATTCTGTACTGAGGCTGAGGAAACGGTTCCAGTCAATAGGTTTAATTTTACACAAATCATTATCAGTCTAACTAATCAATGCCAGAAAAATAGATCTTTATATAATCAAATTCATTTCATATTCTGTCCTCCCATACTGCCAAAATGTACAGTTGCCCTTTAGAGACCCAAAGGACACTTGCTGATTTAAATCATGGCTGATATGGTAATTGAGGGAAGTGGGTTTCTAGTGTGTGTTAAATGGTACATTGACATTAATGATAACACTGATGGAGACGCAGCCTGACAGCATTGAGTCATGTGACCCATCTACAGGATGTTTTGTAAGACTTGGAGGCTGGATTTCCATTCTTGCTGTTGATTTTAATAGATTTAATGCAGATGTTTTGCAAAGCATGGCCGTTGTCTGATGATACTCGTGAGATGCATGTTGGAAAACGTTAAATTAAAATGATTCTTAACCAGAATCCATATCTGTTAAACAGACGATGAGCAGAAGAGAGGAGGGTTGAGTTGTGTGTGAGTGTGTGCATGTGATTGGCTATGTTCATGAAATACTAGTATGTACTAATGCTTCCAGGCTACTAGTTTAAAAAAGTATGTGAAATAGTATGTGACCGTAATTGTTACAAATAGAAGTGTGTTAGACTTTTATCACATGACATCATCATTTTGCTTGTTAAAAATAACAAAAGGATGTTAAACAACATGGCTTATATTACTTACGATTCATTTGTGATACTATAAAGTTTAAGTTCAGTGCATTGCATTGTGGGATACAGTATCCCAAACAGCGTGTGTTCTCTCGTATACTTCTCATTTTGGCAAATATACAGGTCATCTGAGTATTCCATGCATGCTACAAATGAGCATACTATGCTGAGTATACATGTGTTGTGTGGTAGTAAGCTATTTCAGACTTAGCCTATGTGTGTGTGTATGCAATTTAGGGATCTACCATGTCCTCTGCCCCTTTCCAGGTGTTTTCACAGTCCTTCACTGCATCTTTTGCAATCTACACTGTGGCCAGCGGGTAGGTAGACTGAGGTCCCGTTCTGCATGGCCTGTACTGGGCATGTGCACAATCAATAACAACAAAACAGTGCAGAGGTCCCCTCTTGTTTGTACATTCATCCAGAGTTATCCATCAGGCATTGATTCTTCAAACGTTCTGAAAGGTTCTGCAGTTGGCAGATCTCCAGCGGGTGAAATCTCTTTCCACTAACCTGTGCTGTACTGAATGCTTCGGCAGGGATTTGCTGTATCGTGTCTGTGGTTATGAAACGGCAGTGAAAATGTCTTGAAGCCCGTTTGCTTGTTTCTGCTGAATTCACCAGTCATTTAACTCTAGCTGAGACTTCATTGCATGAATAGACCCCTGGCCTTGACTATTTATATATTTTTCTTTTGTTTTGTATGATCTCTGCATCGTGCGTCGTGTTCTTTGTACAAGCTCCTTCAAAATAACCCTGACAACCTGACGAATTTCTATCGTTTAGCGCTACAGATGTGTGCATGTCAATATTTGTTTGTTTTTGTCTGCGTGTCTTAGAGAAATTGTGGACCTCACGCCACCGGACGAGGATACGTCTGTATTTCAGTATGCAGCGTGGGGGCCTCAAGGAAACCAGCTGGTAAGGATGCAGCCTTCATCTATCTCTGTCTCTAACTGTATTACTGCTAGTAGGCGTCGCAAGAATGCTTCGAATTAAGTATTAGGCTACGTTTACAGTGCAATAATGGCTTACTCCTAGCTAAATACTGCAGTATATGCTGCCTACTGTTGTTTAAAAATAGGATGGGAAACAGTAGCCATTTTTTCACAACATTTCAGACTGTCGTGTGCTCACATTGGTCACATGACCTTACCAAATTGCACGTTTTATGTCATCGAGAAGTGTCTAGTTGAAAATAAAAATAGTTATTTTGCATTTTTACTCCAGTTCATGTAACATTTATGTCATGCTGGCTGTGCAATCAATCAGGTCAAGATTTGTAAAAAGGCGATTTATATTACTTTACCTTCGATCGTCACCATGGAAACAGAAGTCAAGAGAATTGCATTGTGGGATACAGCATTCTGTAAATCCGTGTATGGGTGTGTGCAGCATGCTAAACTTCAGCAATAGTTATGCTAGTATGCTTTTCCGAACATATCCTTAGTTAACAGAAGCAGTGCGTGTTGAACCCTTCGTTTAATTAGCAGTTTGTATTCATGAGATTAGCTGCAAGTTTCAGTGCCGATCTCTTTAAACTGAAGATGTTCGTGCTGTTAATTTGCAGCCAGTCCCTCTTGTGTTTTAATATCTGTGAGCATCTTGGATTATGACTCCATCTGTTCATATTAATGTTGTTTTGGTGTCTCTGTTAACACAAGGTCTATGTTTTTGAGAACGACATCTACTACAAACCAGATGTTTTTAGCAAGGCGATGCGTTTGACGACCACAGGCAGAGGTGGACTGGTGGTTAATGGACTGTCTGATTGGACCTACGAGGGTCAGTAAATGTAAATTTGCCCCAATCCACTGCAGTCACTCACTGTAATGACTCCATATTTTGTGTTGCTTGGAGACAATTTTGACAACCCACTTGAAAACACTTACGCAAACATTATTGTCTCGTATGGCCTCATAAATACGTGATGAGAAAGAGAAATTCGATTGATGGTAATCGGCACAGGTCCAACGATGCTCTCTGTGTAGATTCATTGACCTCATCAAAATTTCATTTATGTCTCATTCGTTTGTAAAATTTGTGATGCTGTAGAGGAGATTCTTCTGAAATACCCTGCGTTCTGGTGGGCCAAAGATGGTGCCCGCCTGGCATATCTCTCCATTAACAACTCAGCCACGCCTTTTATGGAAATACCTCACTTCCTGGACGGGATCTATCCCTCTAATGTCCTTTATCCTTACCCAAAGGTAAGAACAAGAAAAAACACAGCACAATTTATTTTGCTACACTGCCGTATATAGTTTGATGGTGTTTTAAAACGGCTCTGAACGAAGGGCGGGATCTTACGCTTACAAAGCTAGCTTGTCATAGCTAGTCTCTTCGAAATTGCCTCTCCTACATTTAATTGCTATGACCGGATCATTAAATCAGTAAAATCAAAATCTGATAAGTCCAATCAGCATCTGAATAATTCAGACTGATTCGAATGAACTGAGTCATTTATGAAAGGAAGTCACATGGGTTTGGAGCCACATATTGAAGTAAATAATGAACATTTTTTGGTGCATGGCATGCATATTTAAATGTGAAGACTTTGGGGGAAAAGTATAAAACTTATGATCAATAATAAATGCAGAAATATGAAGTACTTACAGACTGAAGAGGGATTTCGTTTCTGATATGATGTTTCTGAAATTTTTGCTTCCAGGCAGGTTCCAGAATCCCATCAGCCAGTCTGTTTGTGGTGAATTTATACGGTCCAACACACACGTTAGAAATGACTCCACCTGACTCCCAGAACAACAGGTGAAGTTTATCTTTCAATACAGTGTCTGCAGTCATGCATGTACCCTGCACAAGGAATTTTTAATTCGTTCATTGAAAACAAATCTAAATAAAGTCATAATCGCAGCTTTCTCTGTAGTTACACGGGTGACATCACTGCAAAATGTTGTTTCTAGGCAACAAATGCATTAAAGCAATTCCTCATAATATTCTAATAATTTATAAGACTGTAAATGTTTTCAAATGAAAATTACGCCCAAGCAAATTTGAATGTTTTTTTTTTTTTGATTGGTGAGACTAATTGCTTTTCTGGGGGCATGCTCCACACTGAGTGCCCAAAAAAATAAAAAACAAAGAGTATGTAAATGTAAAAAATGTATTTGTTTATTTAAACGGACCCCAAAGTCATTGTTAATCCTTTAATTATCATCTTATGTTTTTACAGTTTTTTTTTGTTTGATTGGTTTTGTTTGATTATATTCATTTTCTTGGTCACAGATTATTTGTGGTCATGAAGTCCTAAGGAATTCACTCATGTGGCTCCTAGTTTTCCCATAATGCTTTGCACAGATTCTCACTGAATTACAGCCCAGAGTCTTTTTGACTGTCTGCGTGAGCTTTACACATTCAGATGGAAATATTGGCCATTCTTCAGGGCAAACACGCTGCAGCTCTTCCAGATTAAATGCCGTATGCGGCTGGATGGCAATTTTTAGACCTTGCTGCAGAATTTCAATTGAATCTGTGCTGTGCTTTTCCAGAACACCAGCTTTCCGTATTTAAGCCATCCTTCATGGCTGTTGTTTTCGTGTGTGCTCCAACTTTTTGTCCCACCGGAAAATGAATCTTTACTCTAAACATAGATCTCTCACTGACTCAGAAAATTTGATGACAACAAACAAATTTCCTGCTGAAAAATTTTCCCCAGAGTTTGATTTTATTAAAGTGTGATTTTACCAGCTTCTTCCCTCGAGATAAAAATCTTTTTTACAAGAGAGATCCGGCCAAAATCAGCATTAAAGCGGCATTAAAGATTACAATAAAAACATAAATATAAAGGAAGGAACAAATGTAAAAAAATTGTGTTAAATGTACCAATATTATATTAAAAACCACAGACTTCTAGAAACATTTCAAGATATAAAGATAAAATGATAAATGAAAAATGTCTCTCTCACTTTCTTTCTTCTGTCTTTCTTTCTCTCTCTCTATCTCTCTTTCTCTTTCTCTCTCTCTCTCTCTCTCTCTCTGCAGGGAGAGCTACATCTCTATGGTGAGCTGGATCAGCAGTACGCGTCTGGCCATGCGATGGTTGAACCGGGTCCAGAATCATTCTGTGCTGTGTGTGTGTGAGGCCACAACAGGAGCCTGCTCAGAGGTCAGATGTCACTTATTCATCCAGTACGGCCCACCGGGTGTCTTTATCCACACAGTGTGGATTGATTTCTCTCTCATTCTTCATGCTGCGCTGAAATGGGCTGAATTTCCAGCTTCTCTTCTGTCAGCTCAGCTTAATTTCCTTTCAGAGGCGTGAAAGATTCGCTCAGCTTCACTTTTAAGCCTCAGCTCCCATGTGCTTTAACTTTTAAAGGTCATTTCCTGTTTGCGTATGCGCCTGTGGGTGATTGATTGGATGTGTGTCTGAGCGCTTGTGTTTAACAGTGATGTGCCAATCGTGTTTGATTTTTAAATCCGCTGTGAGCACGTACTGCCTCCAATTATTAAACTGTATTATGTAGTAGTCGTTCATATTTAAAGAATTGCCAGACGGATTGTGATTCTATTTACAATATACACTTTTAAGAATAAAGGTGCTAAAAAGAGTTCTTCACAGCGATTGAAACAGGAGAACTATTTTGGTTCCCAAAGAACCTTTTAGATAGAGGTTCCTAATAAACCATTTCTTGCTTGCCATTTTATAATTTGTAATGTATAATTTTATAACCTTTTCCAATATAAAGAACTTTGTGGATGTTAAACGTTCTTCATGGAACCATACGGTCCATCAAAGAACCTTTTAGGAACCTTTATTTTTAAGGGTGTGGCACAGCTTGTCTCTTTTTTTGTTGTAAGCTTCCTAATGGACTGAAGACGACACCAGTCAAACTCCAGATAAACATGGACGTCTCTCTAATGTCAGATAGAATGATGGATTGAGTTTATTATGACCTCTCGCTGGCAGGCAGAAGAGAATAAAAGATTTAAACACATATTTTACTTAAAATTTATGACATGTCTAATCTTTTGAAAATGTCTTTAATCTTCAGAAGCATCAAATGACGTTGAACTTTTGGGACAACCATCAGCGGCAGGTAAGTTCCTGTCTCTCTCTCTCTCTCTCTCTCTTCCCTTCTCTCTCTCTGTCTTTCTCTTATTCTCTCTCTCTCTCCGTCTCTCTCTCTTTCTCTCTAGGGAGACATTTAATCAATTTTCAGACTGTTGTTCTCCTCTCAAAAGCTGAGGACAGAGATGAATAGCATCAAACGCTGTCGTTTCTCATTGATCTGTTGGTGGTTTGTGTATTGACGGGTTCTTGTCCTACAGGAGGAGCCGATGTTCACGGCAGATGGTTCCCAGTTTTACCTCATCTTGCCTGCCAAGCAAGGCGCTCGTGGGGACTTTCTGCACCTCGCCAGTCTCTCCGCTCAGGTCTGTGAATCGAATCATTTCATAATCACAATGAAATCAGATTCGCGCATGAACGTCGTGATTTGAAACCTTAAGTACTGAGATTTTATGCAGCTCAAGATGTCGCGTTATTTAAAGCTGCAGTCTGTAACTTTTGCCTCTCTACCGCCACCTCTGTTTGAGACATAAAATTTCAGGTTACTTTACATACTTTTCATTATGTGTCCAATTCAAACTGACATTTCCTGGGAAATCAACAGCTCAAATTACAAACATCATTATAAACTTGCTATAGTGAATTGGGATAAAATAAGCAGATTGTGTTGAATACTGATTTGTTATGTTCTTGCTGAATAATTGATTATTGTTATTTATAATAGTTTGTATATTTTTTTAACCAATAAAAGTTTATGGATTTTAGCTTTAAGAGAATGATTTAAAACTGGTTTCTTTTTGTTTTAAATAGTAATGATGTTTTTAGCAGTCTTTGCCAGCCTGTCTTTCTGTCGTGCTTTGTTACAACAATTATAAACTTATAATGTGGTCTGTTTGAGTAATAATCTGTTCATAACTTCTCTTTCTGTTTCTGGTCTTGTTGTGTATGATTCATCAGCTGACATTATGCAAAATCAGAAAAAGTTTGTCTTCGTACTCATTTATCAAAATGTGACAACCTGCTCTGCCTTCAAATGACTTCCTCTGTTTGGCTGATGTCATCAAGGCCGCACTGCTATTGGTTGATGTTGACCAATAGCCAGCCATTGTTTTAGCTACTGAAGGCTTTTTGGCTTTGATCTGGCATTTTTTTATTTTAACCCCTTCCACTCCTCTTTGGAACTTATATAAGCTTTCTAATCTCTCTCTCTCTCTTACACACTCCCTCTCTCTTTCAGGCTTCAACTCCTTCAGTTTCTCCTCGCTTTCTAACATCAGGGAACTGGGACGTGACCTCACTGTGCGCCCTTGATGAGGAGAACGATAAAATGTACGAAGAGCTGAATTTTATGAGCAAGCCACAAACAGTGTGTCATAAAGCATCTTATCATTTACCAAACTGCTTAACACAAGCAATTATAAAATTATTTATGCCTTGTGATCACATTTAGCCCAACGAATCCCTCAAGACGACACTTCATTAAAATTAATAGGATCATTTGTTGTTGGGTTGGTGGTATAATGACAGTGTCAGTTTTGTTTCTATATTATTCTCTAATTATAACTGCATAAAAATGTCCCTCTTAAATATTTATCTCAAAGCAATAGCTACAGCGTTTGAATGCAACAACATGTAGTTCAGGCTTAAAATATGCTGATCTGTATATAAGCTGGGCTCATAAATCAAAGACTTACATTTAATCTGTCTGTCTTACACAATAAATGTAGTGTTTTGTCAAGCCCCGTGGTTGAAGTTTGACAGTCACTGCTACACATTGGTGGCAAAACAAGCAGATGAGTTTTGTAACGATACAGTTTTAACCTTTAAGGGCACCGGTGAGAAATGCATGTGTCAGGCATTTAAAAACTGTATTTCAACCTGGGATTAACTACTTAATGAAAAATAACCATGTTTTTTTCAAAGTGTACAGGTGTAGTAACCATGTTTTTTTGGCTGTTGGATAACCATTTAAATAAACACAGTTTCCCACGAATACTATGGTTAAACTGTGGTTGCTGAAACCAAGCAAAAAAAATGGTTAATTTGTGGTTCACATAGTGTAACTATAGTAACAGTTTTTTATTTCTGGTTTTATTTGTAGTAAAACTATGAGGTTTCCAGTCAAGAAAGTAAGAAAATAAATCATCACATATCAAAGAGAAGTTTATTCAGATCAGTTCCATTAGATGATATGTGATAATCATCTATTAAGCACATACTGTAAAAGAATTCATTTTGAAAATGTTATTTTTTAGTATTTTTTATGTTCATAAATTACTGAGACATCTCAGGCAGTGTTAGATGAGAATCTAAATCTTTGGCTGGTGATGTTGTGGAAACTTTGGCCACATGTTCGCCATATTTTCTGCAGGCTCAACAAACTTCCTGCAATTAGTTGCGGGAAACTATTTTGTCTGCCACAAATTTACGACATATTAACAGAAAATTTACGGCAAATCGTTTTTGCGAGCGCAGTGCTGAGAGAAATGATTTCATGTCGGTGACTGCCCTCCTCTGCATGTTTCACTGCCACAAAGCTACTTGTTATTCAGCTGTTTAAAGGTTTACTAGCGGTGGATGCTGTTAACCGGAATAAATTACTCGACTGCAAACAGTAACTCAACAGTCTGTAGGCGCCTCGAAGATTTTCTTTATGTGTATTTTGTACGACAGATATTTCCTGAGCACAGAAGAGTCTCAGCAGAACAGACACTTGTACAGGTGAGCTGTGTCTCAACCCAACACATCTTTCAGTTATAATTGAGTTTTTTATCATCGCTGTCTTGCAATTCTGTGTCTCTCATGCTGTGATGCATATTTGCATTTAAATCAGCCTGACAGCTTTTGCACACCCTGTTGTGAGATATTTTATATTCTCAATAATGTTCCTGGATTTTGAAAGCCCGTGTCCTTATTACTGATGGTTCAAATTCAATGTGTCCGTATGAACAATCACGTCCCAGCTAACAAGTGTAGGTTTTAAGAACATTTCCCTAACATTTCCATTAA
>JAZGTK010021845.1:0-10469 GCA_036877625.1 Ambastaia sidthimunki
CATGCAACCAAACAAGATGTTGCAAATAAAACACAAAACAATATGTGAAATATTGAATCTAAATTTGCAACACACATAACTGAGCATAAACAAAACAGCAACCACTAAGATGGCAGTGTCAGTCTCATTTTACTGATCAGGGAGCTCTACCAAGGTGCCCATTTCTGTCCTTAAAGTGTAAAATAAAAAAAAGACATTAATTAATATTTATTTTAATTTAATCTGAAATGTAATCTGTTAGTATCATGGTTTAGCACTATGTTGCAATTTATTGAAAATTAAATAAAATCAGGACATTTCACAGAAGAACATTATTGCAGCAGTCCATGACCTCGGGTTTGGTAGGAGCTGGGTGATGCAACAAGACAATGTTTTAAGCACACAAGTAATATCATAGTTAAAAAAGGTTTTGCAAAGTAAAAGTCCTGACCTTAACCCATCTGAGATGCTGTGACATGACCAGAAGAGGGCTATGCAATTAAGATGATTCAGAAATATCAAAGAACCATAATAGATTTATAAGGAAGAATGGTCCAAAATTAATTTTTAATGATAAGCAGGAACAGAACACAAACAAATGCTTGTTGCTGCTAGAATCTACAAGTTATTTAAGGGTTACTGAGATGAAAATCGGGCCACATTTTATTTGTAATGGAGAAATCCAGAGATCACAAAATGTCTTTAGTTACAAAGCTGATCAATTACAGTCATAATGCTCAACAAAGATGTGTATCAAACCATGAGGTAATTAAAGACACCATTGTATAATAATAATAAATAAATGCAATTACCCTGCCTCATTTATTGTATACCTCTTTGTAACACAAATTTAGCCAATATATTGAATATAATGCATTGTTTACATGTTCAAATTGTTTTTATGAAACACCAAAACTGTACTATCTTAAAACCTTAAAAGGACATTAGCCAGAGTTTATCACCTTTGCTGGTGGAGTTCAATAGAAGCTCAAAAATTACAGCTGACGCTATGACGCTACTGCATCAGCCAGTTTTGGCTGGTTTGTATTTGTGAGACATTGAGAAGAGTCTTGGTGTTCTTGGGACGTCAATCCAAAAAAACATCTGTGGTATAGAAGACTGAGAAGCTGACCACCATTTTGAAAACTAGCAACATCAGTACCCCAATGCCTAGAGGCCCAGATCTGAGGTCAGGAAGCCCAAAGCAAAGGACAACAGCTGACCACACCTTTGATTGGAACTTTATTGTATTTTATATTTAAATGGTTGAGTATTGTTTGCCTTTACATTTTTATTTATTATACAAAATAACCAATTAAACGAACTTAACTAATTGCCTACCAAGGTTTTGATTTTTTTTTAAAAAAAGAACATACTACAGTCTTCGGACCAAACTGAATAATTAATAAACAGTGGGCAGGAGACAAATTGATGGTGGAATAAAATGGGCGGAGTTTATAAAATAATCTTAGTTGCATTCCAAATGCTCAGTTATCATCTGACCAGCACAAGTTCGAACAGTGTTATTAGACCAGAGACAATTGAAAATTATTGCTTCACAGCATTGGTTCCTGACATTTTAAAAATGTGCTGAAATCTTCAACCCCACTCACTAAGCACCAAGTGACGTACAATAATAAGTGAATTTAGGACAGTTGCTAAATTCATGTAAAGGGGTTAGTTCATTTAAAAATAAAAACTTTCTCATTATTTACTCACCCTTGCGTCCTACAAACACCATATAGTTGTTTCTTTGTTTTTGAGAGGTTTTTAAAAACTGCTTTTGTTGTCTTACAGTTTCGATAAACTGGGTTTGGCTCTTAAAAGCTTCAAAGAACAAAAAAAGCTTAGCACAAATGCTAAAATAATTTAATGTGACTTGTATATTCCAAGTGTTCTGAAGGTATACAAATAGATTTTGTGAAAACTATTGTGAAACTAACTAACTATTGTGTAAGTTGTGAAACTAAAATATAATTAATTATTTTATGAAAATCCTAACCTGTGCTTTTTCTCTCCAAGCACATTTTGTCATTGAATCCAAAATAATGGATGTTTTTCAAAGTTCTGCTGGCAATTGTGCTGTTAAAACAAGGTTAATTGTATGCTGCAAAAACAGTTTTTACATATTTTTTTCTAGATTATTGGATTATTATGGAACACCAACAGGAAAATGAAAAGCTTGAATTCACATCATCATTCACAAAACCTATATAATAATATAAAAGTACAACAAGACAAGTTGTTGGCTCGTTCTTCGTATACTTTTTTAGGAATGTCCAGGATGCTAGGCTTGATCCTAATGAAGATATCAGAATGCTCAAAGACCCAAAGAGAAACCTATTACAATCTCCTGTTAACACACAAAATTGCTGTCTTTACATGCTTAATACAGTCTACTAATGAAGGGTAATGATGCTACATAAAGGCTTTACTTTAGGCCATTACCCAAAAGATTTATCATAATTCTCTGATTCTTTGGATAGACATTTAATGGGACATGTTTGGTAAAAGGTGTATAACACACCAATTTAAATCTGTATAAAAATAAAATGGTATTACCATTACAAACAACACTGACAAAATATTGGTTAACAGAATAACATTAAAAAAAAAATGTATAATCCATGTCAACTATTATCTTGTTTCGTAACAAGACAGGGGTAAACTACTTCCAAAACTTTACAATTTAAAAGCTTTAATTGAAAAACATAATGTTGAATTACGAACACATTAAATTTTGTTTCTTAGATTAACTCAACGTTTAGCCCTAGCAATGCCCAGGCCCTGTGTTACATTCATCACACATTTAAAATATCAGCTCCAAGTAAGTTAAAAAAGAAAGGCTCAGTTCTGTATAGCTGCTAAACCTTTGTACTGCCTCCTGAATCATGGAGAAACCTGAAGACATTCATCTGAGATGGGCAAAGTGGCAAACTAATGAATAAACAGAGAAGTAGTGTAAAGGCACTCTTTTTATCTCATCCTTGTTGATGCTATGCCATCTAGTGGCTATCAAGCAGTGACCATTGCATCCATATTCTTATAATAACCAGTTCAGCAATCTGAACAAAAGATGTTAAGATTGGTCTCAGACAGACATTCTCTTCAAATAATCAGCTGAATAAACACTTGCTTAAAACGTCAGACATACCCAGGCTGTCCCATTTAAGCATCAGTGGATTATTCTGGCATAGAAAACATGTTGTATATAAGCCTATAACCCTGTAGTGTAGTGGTTCACAATTCCATTCCTAGGAACCTACCACGTTTTGTATTCCCCCTTTAGTTAATGTATCTGATTAAAATTATAGCACAAACACATTAGTAGAAATCATTAGCCCAATAGCAGAGAGCTCCATGAATTGAACTGGCTATGTTTAGAGGTATGCAAAACCTACAGTGCTACATGTCGGCAAGGATGACATTGAGAACCACTGATTTAGGGTGAAAATATTCCCTACAACTGCTCTAATGTAAAAATGTATTTAAAATACACACGAGAATAAATAAAAGTAAAACAGCATTTTTTAAAAGCAAATATATCATTATACATATACATCTAAGAATTAAGAATATATCCATATACTAGGTCTAATATTATCTAATAGATGAGTCAGTGGGAGAAAGTGGGGTCCTGAGAGATTTGGAGTCCATGCAAAGAGAAAGATGTCTAACATAAAATTCGAAAAATTAAAGGTCACTTCACTGAAATGTTTCTCATGATCTTTAACACCTCATGAAACCTGAAAGTGTATTAAACGTTTGAAACTACTTACATGTTAAAAGTTTAAATGCTTAAAATATTAAGAAAATAGCACCGTGAAACTAAAAACAGGCGTACACATTGCTCAAAATGAATGTATAACTTCCCTGGAATTCCCCAGGAAAGAATTGTGAATTGTGTCTGTTCCACCAGACATAAAATATGCAGGAAAACTGGGTGCAGTTATATTTAAGCACTTGGAAACAAAATAACTTGTTCATTTTACAAAACGGATGTAGTTTGCATTTATGATTGATATGGTTCAAACACTGTAGGCCAGAAATGTTTCCGTTAATGAAATCAAATAATGTTCTTTTGATGTTCTGGGTTTTGGGACAAATCAGAATTAACATTATTTTAATTAACAACATAATAATAATGACATCAATATTGTGTTTCTTTAAAATAGTTTAAATGCATTCAGTGGTGTTTGAGTATCGTTTTTGTGGCTTAGGTAGCTAAGCTACTTACAGTTTTGTTTTGTTTAACATTTTTATTAAAGACATTTAGTGATCATTCACAGTGCAGTGCAGTGTAGGTTGCACAAGTGTCCCGCTGTTAAAATAAAGCACACAATGCCTGGTGATACACAAATCTGTTCTTCTAAGGAAAAAGTGAACCATGTCTCGATCCCAGCAACTTTTACAGGACATTAGAAAATCTGAAAATTATACCATGCTATACCAAGAAAACGTCACAAAAGTACAAAAGCACGGCAAAAACCTGGCCGTTTATTTTCTGAGTATTTACTGCAGAAATCCGTATAGAAAACGTATAGAAACTTTCCACGCAATCTTTCCTAAAACTTTCTTAATTAAAATAGCATTTAATTCTGTATTTAATTTAATAAAGTTAAATTAAAGTATTTAAGTTAATAGCTGTTTCTGACATGGCGTCTCAGCTACAAACATTTAAGAAAAATGATCGCTTGTCCGGATGTGACCAGACCGATCTTTAAGTACAGCCTTAAGTTCCAAAAACACATTAACAGCTTGATTTGAAGAAAAATGATTATTCCTTTGCAGTTTATTCCGTAAACAAGCTTGATAGCTTGCGGCTATCCTGTCTTCCTGGATCTGCTGTGTGGGAGTGCGCATGCGCAGAGCATACACCACTGCCGCAATTTGCTGCGACGTTCATAACGGGCAAGTCCAAACAAATATCTCCCTACGTCTAATAATTAACACAGCACCTTCCGCAGAAGCCGATTTAACATCTTTACGCAGTGCAAAGAAACTTTTAATTTCAGACGACAGTGACGACAGTGAATACTAAAATGCAATGTGAACTGTGATTATTGGAGCAGTATTATACTTGCTTTTACCTGTCAAACCAAAAACCTTCAGTGCTTGACAGTGATACTGATGATGCACGCTGTGGATGAATTGACCAAAGCAGCTGCTTCTGGTAATACTGACTGTGTTCGGTTTCTCCTTTCAAACGGAGTGAATGTGAACAGCGTTAACAAATTTGGAAGAACACCTATACAGGTAGGCCTGTCTGGTGGTGGGGGTGGTGAGGGGGGTTAGAATAAATGGACTGTCAGTATACCAATTAGATTTTACAATACAAATTAGGTTATTTACCTTTTTTTAAAAATAAAATGTACCAATAGAAGTCAGTTTTTTACAACATGGTAAAAACGTGGTTACAATTTAGTTAATAGCTTAAAATTTGAATTAAGTTTATATTAAATAGTTTTAATATTATTAACTTGAATTTTATATTTGCTTGAATACATGCAGAAATATGAGACTAACTGGGAACAAAACGTGTCCCTATTTATAAGACATGCAGATCTAGCAATTAATACCCTGCGTTTTACTGGTGTGGTGAACTTGTCGTTTTACATATTTATTTCCATCATTCTTACGTGGTCTAAAGCTGTTCATGTTTTGTTATTGTGGTGGCTGCTCGCGTCTTAAAAAGCTGTTATTCTTTTAAAAAGCACCATGTTTGTACCACACAGGTAATGATGATGGGTAATACACCTTTGGCGCACCTTTTGTTTGAATATGGAGCGGACCCTAACGTGTCTGATCCCGGAACAGGTATTACACCTCTACATGATGCTGCCAGGAGCGGATTTCTTGACACAGTGCGGCTTTTAATCCGCTTTAACGCTGATCCAAATGCAACAGATAACAACAATTTACGCCCTGTGGATGTGGCACGGCAGACGGGCCACTTGGAGGTGGTTGAATTTCTCAGTCGTTTTTAAATATGATCCGTTATCTTTTATTTACCACACAGTTTGGTATATTTTCAAATGTTAGAAAGTATTTAGCTTACTTTTGCTATACATCAGGGCCTAATACATTTTTTTTGTATTGAACCGAATTGTAAACACTAATCCTGAAGGTTGGGCTTAATGTTTTCTTTAAAATATTTTGTGTCTGATGCACGGGCTATTTAAAAAAAATGTTTAGACAATGCGGGCGGTTTTGCAATGGTATAAGAAATAATGTTAATTTTTTTCAACAGATGTTTTTTATTAAGCAGTTTTGTCAGTTGACGCTGTTTGTATTATAATATAAATAGGATATTTTTGCTAGGTCTATCATGTTTATTAATGACATGGCAAGTTTACAAGCACGTTATATGTATTTAGAAATGTTTCTACAAACTACCACTTACGAAAATAAATCGGTAACACTTTACAATAAGGTTCCTGTGGTTAACGTTATGCTGCATTAGCTAACAAATAGAAATTAACAATGAAGAAAATATTTTACAGCATTTTATTACATCATCTTTGTTATTGTTAGTTAATACAAATAAAAGGTTCATTGTTCACGGTTTTACATTTACAAATGTTAACAGATAACCTTTGATTTGATAAATATTATTAGTAAATGTTGAAATTAACATTAGGCATAAGATCAGTATATGTTGTATTGTTATTTGTTAGTTTTTGTTAACTAAAGTAGTTAACTAATTTTAACAAATGGAACCTTATTGTAACAAATGTTCGTTATTGTAATATCTATAATTGTTAGATGCCACCACCCCAACAGCATGTCATGATTTTGTTCTGTACAAATTATAAGCTACGCATATGAAGAAATATAAAAAGAAATAAAGAATTTGATAAAGAAATATGTAATATTTTGGGTCTGGTGACTCGAGTGCGTTATAAACTCTGTCTACAAAGAAAAATATAGCGTGCGCTATATTTGTATGATATTAGTCTTTCAGCAGTCTCTCACAGTCCTTTAACTGCTGCAGATAGCACGATAGTCTTTGCAAATACATTTAAGTTTGTTTTTAAAAGAATATAAATAAACGTCATTACCGCGGGGTCAGTTAATTTTACTATATTACTGTAAATTATGTTACTTAAAAGAAACGTTTTTATACCGTGTCATTTTATGCTTTATCAAACTGTTAAAAAATATCAAACTGTTCTGCATGAAAAGATTTAATTCTGTCATGTTTCATCAGTCTGATACGCTTCATACTGGAGTAAGATAATAAATCATAAATAATCTATGCCAATAAAACAGAAAAGGAAAGTAGACTAGTAACTATATGCAAGTCAGAATAGGAAGATCTCTTGTAAAAACAAAATTAAAGGTGAATATTTTATAATAGAAACATGAATGCACATAAGCCTTGTTAAAGTTGTTTGACAGTTTTTTTTTTTTTCAACTCTCAACTTTCAAAAAGAGGACAGTTATGAGCAAAATGTTTTTTTCAGGTTAACACTGGAAAAATTAATAGGATGTGATATCAAATGTTTGGCCCATGCTCTCTGAAAATGCTTTTACACATATGTATGACTGTCTTTATACAAATCCAATTTTGTGCATATACTTATTAATATAATATTATTATGATTGCCAAACCCCATATCCTTTAGTAGCCTAAATGACCGGTATGAGCGTTACAATACAAGATACATGGTTGCAGCCATTAACACCACAGCTTGATGGTTCCTTGATGGCAAAATGCCTTAATGTTTGGGCAACATTACTGAAGACTGTGACATCAACTGCAAAAACAAATAAAAGAGAAAAATAAAAAAATGACATTTAAAGTTTCAATACCATATGGCTGTTAGACATGCAGAAACATGTTATTTAATTACATGAAGTAAATACACTTTTTCCAATATTCTTTTAACATTAAACTAATTCTTAACATCACTTCAGGATTTTCAAACCAGAAAAAAACACTGGTTTTAAAGTAAATGGCATGCTTACTTTGTGTGCATTTATTGTGTTTTCCCAGTCCATCTGGTAGATCTGTGGTATAGCAGTTAGCAGAATGCTGCTGGCTTTATTTGCATTCTCTTTCATGGTTTTCAAAACATTGTCCACACACACCTAGAAAGAAACAATTTATTCAAGTTTAATATATGCAGAGCTGGCCTTTTGTAATACAAAGTAATAAACTATAATTGCTGTTCTTGTTGTTACAACCCTTTTTCAGTGAAACTGTTAATGGATCAAACAGCCATATATCCTAGATCTTTAAGGTATGTACAGGAAGTAAACAACCATAAGAAACATTTACATTTCTTCATTTAGCAGATCCTTGTATCCAATGCAATGAAAGATCTTAGGATATGAATTTCTTACATCTGCATTATATTTCATTTCTTATCCTTATTATTCTTTACAAATGTTTATATATATTTATTTAATTCTACCTTTGTAATTAACACTACATTACTTTTATTATTATTTAATCTTATGTTGAGTTTGTATTGTCTTCACAAATAGATAAGGGAATGGTCTACATCTCAAGGTTTTTTAACAGAGTAACAAGATAATGTTGTATGAATGTTGTATGAATGTTGTATGAATGTTGTATGAATGTTGAAGAATGTTGTCTTCTGTATAACAACACTAATCAAAATCTGACTGAGACTCAACCTTTGGATCTGTTGGCTCTATCAGCGATTTACAAAGAGATATAGTATCAACAAGAATCAACAAGCCTAGTTTACAAAGCTAAATTTACAAGAAGGAATAGTTCATATTCTAAGGACAGAATGAACAGTAGAAGAGGATTTTTTTTTTATTAAACAATGTTAAACAAGGTTTAAACATTAGGACATTAGGGATTACTCAGGTTTCAGTCATTATTCAGCCATTGTGATAGTGTGTGCAGATTGGGTGGAGGCTGGCAGTTCATTCCACCAGAAAGAAAAAGAACAGGTGACTGTTTTAGAGAAAAATCTGGTACCTCATTGGTATGATTAATTAAATATGTTAATTGTTGTGAGAATTGATTACATTCATTGATATTACATTCATTGTTTATATAATATTAATACACACACACACACACACACACATATATACACATTGTGAGAAACAATTAATTATGATTAAATATATGGTTAAAATGATAAAATCCTTCTTATTGCACATTCTGGCCTGTGACCACTCAGATAACGCAGATAAGGGTGTCAAATAACTTTCAAGATAATAGCTTCCAAATAGTTGCCAAATATCCTTCAAATAACCACTCAAACATTAAAACAATTGAAAAGAAAAATCATGCTTAGGCACATGAATGTCTGTAATAAATGCCTAACCTTGTACAGTTATGTAAATCTAGTAGTAGTCAGCCTGAATCCAGACAACAACAAAAATTCTACTACATACTTATTTAATGATGTTTGTTTAAACTCATTAAAAATGATGTTTGAGAAACAATTAATTAAAATTAAATCTATGGTTAAAATGATAAAATGATGATATTGGCAGGCCCCTCACTGCTTGAAAGCACTGGAGGAATGACTAATGAGTTGGCTGTGGTGTGTATGATTGTGTATGCATGAGTCACAGGAAAAATGAAAATACATGACAGGGACGGAAGGATGTGGTGGAGAGGGGAGTGCAAACTGGAGGTCAGTGGCAGGAACTCGGAAGGAGGATTCTGAATTGCAAGGGGAAGTAAACACCGATTCAAACTACCAGCCTAACAGGTCGTCCGGCTATCGGAAACCACAATCTGCAGACAAAGTTTATTGACTTTACAGGAATATCCTCAAATATTTGCTCCAAACTAATAAGATATAAAAAAAACTATGCTTACGAGAAAAACACATTTGCTGTTTATTTCGTTCTTTCTCTGTAGACCTACAACAGTCTCACTTGCAAGTGCACGGGTGGTCCATAATACACGTTTTCTAATAACCAAAGGCTATTATTTGTCACATAACCATCAGACAAATGTTTCCTGTTACAACAGTAATTACATTGTAAAAAAGCAGCAGACCAGTGTTGGACAAATATATTGACAAAGACTTAAAATCAATGTGCTTAATTTTTGAGGATGAGTATCCCTAGGAATCAATAAATCATAAAACATGTTTTTTTATGACCCTGAGATTTTGAATGCTTAAAATTCTTGTTCTTACCCACAAGTACTTCGATCTGTGTAACTACACAAGACATTGTATGTCTGGAATTGTGATGACTGGAGAACTGTGATGTCTGCAATGTTTGCCAAATTTTGTGCAGTTCCTGTGGGAAATCAGCATCTCTGCACAGCCCTCAGAAGATCCCAGCATTAGAAATAAATATCTAGGTTTTCTAACAATATCAATATGGAATAATATATTTGTTCGCCATTATATATTTGTGGCTAAATTGTACATCAATGGTTTACAGCAACTGAGACCTTGGGAAACCTTGAGACCTTGGAGATTATTAAAGTCTATTAAACTCAAAGCAGTAAAAATATTTTCTTAATGAAATTTCCTAAT
>JAZGTK010021846.1:0-10469 GCA_036877625.1 Ambastaia sidthimunki
AAGGTTATGTTCTGAGAAATGTTCATGTTTTCTATGCAGTGAAAATATATGGTGAACAGAGAGGACAAATACATAACACAAAAGCAGCAGAAGTCATATGGCTGAAATTATTTACTAAAAAAATCTTGCCTTGGAAATAGTCACCACGTTCATTATATTAAAAAGAACAGCTTGGTTTTTCAATAAATAACTTCAACTGTGTTTCACTTCAGATACGGGCAGTTTAATGTCATCTTCTGAGGGTGCAGGTGATCTTCAGGACATGACTCATTTGCTTGGTAAAAAGAACTTGTTTGACTACCTAAAAGGTTTTCAAAAGATTAAAGTTGAGCTGAGTTTAAGTGTCAGAGGCACGGGATACCATCTTGGTAAGCTCACATTAGGATGACTACAACAGACAGCATCAGTATGTTTCTAATTAAGCCTGACCACACAGAGAAGCAAGCTCATGTCTCTGCAGAAGCTTTGTGAACTAGTGTCTGCCCCCTATTGTTCTGAGCTCAGACAGCATGCCAGCAAGAGCTTTGAACAAATGGTGCCTGTGACTGTAAGATGAAATGAACAGAACACTTCACAGATTCCCATCTGAAGAATAAAGCAGTGAAAAGAATGGCATAACTCAGTAACCAGAACTTTACGGCCTGACATTTTCTGTTGCGCTGAAGACAACAGCCAACCAACTAAAGAGACAATAACAACAAAACCTCAACACTTGCAGGTGAGCAGGGGCACGGTTTCGCACGTTCTTCTAATACATTACTCATGCATACTGAACTGTCTGTTGACATACAGCTTGCACTTTACAAACAAGGTCTTGACCATAATCATCAAAACACATGCTTTATGACTGCTGTGCTCTAGTTCACTCCAGGATGAAGAACAACCGATACAGAACAGCCACTGATTCATGGGGCGTCTCCCCACTCCCCTATTTTCTCCCCTTCTCCTCTCGTCCTAGCTTCAGCCTCCATGAATTACAACCACACAAAGTTGCTAAAGAAGACACAGCCATTTACATTACTGAGAAGACAAATCGAACACAGAGGGGCACCACCTGAACAATTACATTGATTCATTCTCCATGTGCAGGTCATGTACTCAGTGTGATTAATTTTATAGTCACTTTCTTGTTAAGGGTGGAGGAACACAAACACAGTATAGGGAAGCTATGCACTTATGTGCTGTGGTAACCAATGAGCTGAGGCTGTGATTGAATGACCAACGAATAAGGAGATCATATATGTATTCAGAAAACAAATGGTCCGTAATCAAGAATAACTGAACGTGACAACATTAACCAGATGAAACTAGGTTTTCTGGAAACATTAATAATGCAATGCTATGCTGTGCAACCTCACAGACATAAAGCCAAGATGTGGTTGGTTACCAGGGTGTTGCTATTCACTTGCTAAGGTGTTCTGAGTGTTTTTAGCGTGTTTCTATGCTATTACTAGGGTGCTATGGATGTTTGCTAAGCAGTTGCCTACTGGCCAAG
Organism: Ambastaia sidthimunki; assembly: GCA_036877625.1. Taxonomy (NCBI): domain Eukaryota; kingdom Metazoa; phylum Chordata; class Actinopteri; order Cypriniformes; family Botiidae; genus Ambastaia; species Ambastaia sidthimunki. The sequence continues at coordinate 1,496 of JAZGTK010021846.1, forward strand.
ATCAAAACAAGCTTGTCCTCAACTTCCATGATATTCTAGTCCTTAAACATGAGGGAATTTGTTTTTGGCATTTGTTTAAAGCAATTGCTTTCACAAATTTCTTTAACAAACATGTCCTCAACCCTAACTATAAACACTAATAACACTAATGGCTTACCCTTCCGGGTGCCACTAAATATTTATCTTTGATCACCATCTAAAGATGCAGCTATTAAAGCCATGAATTGTGAAGCATCTGCAGGTTTGTGATGTTATATAACAGGTAGGGCTGCTACAAGCATCCATCCAGTGCATCTGTGAGCAGGAAGGTGTAACAGAGCAGCCCGGGAGGAATGAACTTCATGAATAAGTAAAGGGGAAACTACAATGCCACTCTGATTTCATGGCCGCTCCCCACGTCCCAGCTCTTCCCTGAGACTCAGCACATTTCTGCCTATCCTCCCAGGATGATCAAAACACATTCTAATTAGTACCGCCCTTGATGGAGGTGGACGGTAATGGATGAGACAGGAAAGTCGAGAGTTTCTCTGCCCAGAGGGAAACTTAGCCTGAGGAGATAGGCCATGACCGCCACTGACCTTTACCTGGACAGCGGGTTTTTTACAGGCTGGTTGGCACAGAGGTATTAAGGGATGCAATCATGTGTGTCAGGAAGCAGTGGCTAGTTGACATGGGACAGCTAGCACATATCTCCTATCTAAACTGATTTATTTAAGCCAGAAGCTATACATCTGGATTATGTTGCTAGGTTGCATTAAATATTTACCATATTATAAACAAAACCCCTTACGTTGCTCTGTGGGCGTAGATAAAGAATTCCCATTATGATTATGTTGAGGGAAAATGTCAGGTCAAATCAAATTTGGCATCGAAATTGCTTCCTACACCCCCTATGAGCAATGCATGGATTTTACAATAATAAACTGTAAAAGAAAGCTGGAACAAAAGACAGAGCGAATGAAAGCGCTCATGATAAACATCTCAATGAACCGCGTTAACAGATTCGAGCAAATGCCAAACTGTGACAGCTTCAAGGATACACAAAACAATGTAATTATCATTGACTCATTTTCATTTAAATTTGTCAAGACACCGGACATCGGCTTTATGCTGGTATAACACAAGACAATCAGGCTTGGATAGAGGGAGCAGTATTGTGTAATGTGATTATAGTTGAGGTCAACTTGCAAAACACCAGCAGGGCAAAATAACAAGGTTGGCCTACTGGAGCACGGCCAGTGTGAGACAGATGCAGGCCAGATGAAAGATCTGTCATTTGTCTTGCTGGGCCTGTACCATTGCAACTTAAACATGACACAAACACTGTTGTTGCAAACTGTGCTGATGTATGTCACCAAAGCAAACACATATGAGTTTTTATTTAAATATAAACTGAATTTTTATTCTAATTTGGCCATTGAAATGAAAAGACTTTACTACAAAAACAAAAGAAAAGACAAAAGAATTTGACCTCTGCCTCTTCTGTTCCTTTCATGTTGGAGATGGGGGCTGGGGGAGATCTTGCAGTCACCAATTAAGGATGAATTGAAGGACTGACAAAAATTTTCTCACGCAAATCAGGCAGAACTGATTGCTCTTTCAATCAACTATATTAGCAGTGCCCAGTTCCAACATTTATAGATGAATTTGTGGTTATTAAATGTGTGCATGTGCCCTTTTGGAACAGATCCTGATGCAGCGGAGAGAAATCCTGGTATGTGTTGGGGCTAAAGACACTATCTTAAATGCAGAGACCATATACAGTAAGAGCACAGCATGTGTGATTGAAGCTGAGCAGACGATTCTGGTGCACAGTCAGACCTCAAACAGCAGAGATCAGCTGGAAGCAGAGCTGTGTGGCTTGTAAGACAGGGAGGGACAGGATGGAGTTTGCATTGCACCAGTGCTCCAGCGTTCTGCTGTGCTGCTTCATAGGCCCAAAAAAAGCCCCTCTGATAGGAAGACAGGGATAAAGTGGAGGAAATATTATTCTTAAGAGACGAGAATGTACTTTGCTGACAGGAAGGAGAAATATTGAGGGAGCGAGAGACAAAAACAGAGAGAGAAAGCCCAAAGGTTAGCTTTGAGCTGTGGAGAGGGTGAAGTAAATCAAAAACATAGGAATGAAGCGCCACCAGGAATTACAGAGCAAAGGAGATGGTGTTTAAACGCGGCTCGGGTTTAAGATGGGCCATGCTGCTGTTAAAGAAGAAACAGATTGATGTTCTCTCACCTCTCTGACATGAACAGAAAGGTCTCCAAAAGATCATTACCAAGAACTGAATTATTCATTCATAACTGCTTCAGCACTTAACCAGGTGGGAGATCAGCCTGCATTCCATATGCTCTTAAGATAGTCCAGGAGGCTCTGATAAATTGTTTACTAAAAGCATATATTTCTATATATTGAAGCCTACCTTTGGAACACACACACACACACACACACACACACACCGCTAGATAAAACTAAGAAACCTAACCCTCTATCCTTAACCCAAACAGTCTATCCCTAACCCAAATGTTTACAAATGATTTTAAAAATGAGGATGTTCCCAAAATGAAATTTTGCTCAGATTTGTCAGGTTTTGCTGACTTTTGGGAAGAAACTTGTCCCTATTATATGGTAAAGTAAATACACACACACACACACAGATACCAGATGAATAACTAAAACCTTTCATGATTATGGCTTCCATCAGCAACTATTATAAAGCCTGATAAAATAATACAAGGAAGCCAAACAGACATTTGGCTCAGATCTGTACTGCAAAAGGCCACTCACACCTCGCATTCTCATTGAAATGGTATGAAAAAGTTCTGACACATTGAGAGTCAAAGAATGACAAAATGACTGTTAGTACATAACCTGCCCTTGCAGAAACATGCTGAAGTATATAAAGAAAACATTTTATAGTAATCAATATCATAAATATGAGATGTGTAAGAACAGGTTTACAAGCAGTAACACCCTGTCACTGGGAGACGAGTATTTAAGTATTTCACTGGGAGACGAGTCATAAACTAGGGGGGCGACTTTTTTTGTACTGTTCTTTATAGAGTTGAAACTGTCTTGCAGTGGCATTCACTGTAAATGAACCAAATCAGACCCAGGAACTGCCTATCTGTCCTTCTAAATTAGGTAAAGAGCAAATACAAAGAACTGATTATCTCAGAAACAGCCCCCTTCAAAGCATTTGGTTCAAGCCATCAACTTCAACAAAGATACTGCTGGATACTCTATTCAATGACCGCATCATTCACATCACAGCATTGAATTAGTTATATTAGATTAGATAACCAATTAGGTAACTAACAAAGCAAATAAACCTCAAGGGCCTCAACCAAACAGTTCCAAATGGAATTAAAGACAAATTAGTTTATTGACAGGAGAAATTATGCCACTGCCGGGATATGCATGCCTGTATTTTTTTTCTAAAAGAGACACGTGGAGCCAGACATTTCAAATGACAATAATACATAAGATTATTGCATTTACAGAGGGTCTTCATTTCCAAATGTGTTCAAAATGAATGTGTGTTAAGAAACCAGATATTTAAATTCGTTGAAATCTCGCTCAGCTAAGTGGGGAAGCACTAAAGCTCTTAATCACGTCACTGTAAAAAGAATTTGTTCCGTGATGTTGGAACGGTTGTGCGAGACTCCGGCACCGTCCCTGCTAAGCTACCTGCCCCACTTGGACTCTTAACCTTTCCTGTCAGCCATACTGAGAAGTATATGGGCCCCTTGTGCTTCATTATAGCTTCTTCATCAACCCCCAAATCTGCTCTACACCATTCTAATGAAACTTTGGCCTATTCAGAACAGTGGAAACGACTAGATTTACACATAGCAAAAGGATTAGGAAAGGCTCTTTGGCCATTAAATAGTTTTATTTCATTCTTTGGAAAAGCTCTAATTATAGTCTGCGGAGCCAATTGTGTCCAGTCTCCTGGGTTGATCCCTGTAACATTAGTTCATTTAATTCCAGCCATAAAAAGCCTCAAAGCTCATGGCTTAAGGAAGGCCACCGGAGGAAACCAATAAAACATTTATCAAACACCATAAAGCAGTATGAATTAGATAGGTAAGGTAAATGCGTAGGTAAATATCCCAAGGTCAAACCTAACAGAGGCCCTACATTCTTCTGAAGGACACGACTGATATCTTCAGATCTGAGGTGATAATGTCTTCACATGTAAAACAAAGCCTGATGTTCAATTAACCAGGATTAACACACTTAACCAGAGTTCTGATTGATTAAAACAGATAACAGCTTATGAGAAAGAAAATAAAAATAAATAAACTTTTAAATCAAAATTAGACTCCTTATCAAGGCTGAATCAAACAAACAGCTAAAGTGAATTACACGGCATTATAACTAACTCTCACAAACTGGCAATAATAATACCATCGCAAACATAGCAGAAAATTGAGTCATTTCTGTGAATTATTAAAAGTGTGATTTAAGAGGAATGAATAGGTAGAGTGAGCTGAATTTTTGATGAAAATCATTTTTGTTTTAAGCAAGAATACTTTGTGCTGGCTGAACTCTGTATTTAATGAAAGCACAGCTATAGCAGTGGGCATTGAATTAAGAAGCTTGCTGTTAAACAACACCACTAAAGATAACACGCTCTTCCACAATTTTTAAATACACAATTTTTATATATTAAAAACTAACTCGCTTTATGAGTGTCAAGCAGTGCAAATGTTCTAAAGGTTCTACATGTGTATTCAGACACGTATTAATGGTTGGACTGTATGTACCCAAGATTTAGTCTTAGTCTCGCAATATGCTTTGTTAAGAATACATCTGGCAAGATCAAAAATGCAAATGGGCCTAACACAGAGCAATTATTATTTATTTTACTGAAGAATTTGCTATTCCTATATTTCCAAACGTGATATCACGTTTTTGACCTCATAATAGATGGTAACTGATGTATAAAAGCAACCTGCTTACCCCTACTGGCGCTCTCCACATGTTCAAGCTCATCGGGAAACTTGAGGATCTCAGGATACTTCTCTTCACACTTCTCAGCCAGGAAATGCAGAAGAGTCATATTCTGGTCTGTTGACTTTGTGTCACGAAGCTGCAGAGCAAAGATTCAAAAATGCTAGTGAGTCATGAGATGCGTTGCATTGTTGATGTTGTGTAAATGACAATCCTAAAGACTATATTAATGTTGGTATATTCATTTAGCTGATTCCTAAACAACATATCTGACAAATAACAGGGCAGAGCGACATGTTTGTGTTTGGCAACTGTCTAATATTCTTTAAATGAAGGATACAAATTAGCAAAGCACCAGATTTTAGCTTAGCAGCTAAATGCAAGACATGCTAGCAGATCTTGAATTTGAAATCTGAGTTATATTATATGAAAAGTTCAGGGCCCTATAAGGAAAAAAAACTACAATATTTGGATTACTTGCATGTTAGCCTTCATAAGTTTGTTTTATTTGAGAAAGCTTTTTGATTAGCCTGTTTTCTGTTTTAATACCAGATAAGTGGGCTGAGATCTATACTGTGTTGTACAACAAACCAATAAGATGGTGACTTGGCTTTTGTAAGTGGGAAAATCTCAAGCTCCAAGTAAAATAACACTAATTTCTTAACTTTTAAACAGTCAATGGGCATTAGCATACCCAAAAGACTATAACATACCACACAGACATAGAGCTTTACAGTATTTTTTATGTGACTGTTCTAAATGCACTGAAAGCATCTGAGTATTTCCTCAGAATGAAGAAATGTTATAACCCAACACAGCATGTGTTCAACTGAACCTAGGGAGGATCACATCATATTTATATATGTGTCAACACAGCACTTGAAGGTGTTTGCACAGGAATCTGACAAATAGGTGTGTCAATAAAGTTAAAATTGGCTGGAGCACAGTGCACAGAGCCATATTCTCCCCTGTTTACTTATTTACCACGTTTAATTTGAAAAAGAGCTTTCCCCCAAACCACAACCGTTCTTTGTACAAGATTAAGGTGACATGGAAGAAATGAAATATTTAGATCAATACACAGCTCTCCCTCTCGCTGCGGGCTTTTGTAGTGTACGCAATAAAACACCTGAATTTCAACTTAACACCAATCCATAACAAAGATCAGATAAACTAGACCAGTTACCCAACCTACATTAATCAAGTTTGTTAAATCCAATGTAACCACACCACAAAAACGCATGCCTTTATACCTCAACAATACAGTTTTAAATGAAGAACATATGAGTTCTAAATGTAAACCACACCTTTCCTAAGAAACCTATTCCCACAAAAAACACATACAAACTTAGATGGATTTTATCTTTCAATCAGAAAGGGCAAAGTTCCCTTGTTGACACAAATCTATTGCTATGAAAACTGATAACTGAACTAAACTACATCTCCCTTGCTTTCTCTCTCCACTCCATTTGGAGGGCCGTGGCTGCAGGCCCACATTAAGCAGTGCAATGGGGCTGGATGACCTCTTCACCCACTCAGACTCAAACAGATTGTTTGCTGTCAAGTCTGGACTCCAGGACGGCTGCTTCTCGGTGAAGATGCCACTGAATCCCGCAGCAGAGCCGAGGAAAGCAGAATGAATCCTCAAGCTGGACTGCACAGCAGATGTGATATTAACCTTTACACAAACTGATGGCAAACTCACGACAGCTGGCGCATTTCCCCGCTACACATAATTTCTCCCATAGATTTTCTCTTCCAAAATGTCTCTGTGGATGCAGAGGTGAGGAATTGGTTTCCTTCAAGAAAAATGTGGCAGGTACGATGGTGAATTAATAAATGGATGCTGTCTTTTGCCTCTTCCCTCTTCATAAATCGTAATGAGTGCATTTTTCCTAAACAGATGAGATGGGGCATCGGACCAAATGGAATATAACAGTAAACAGAAAATGAATATCAGTCGATACTGTAGCATCAATCACACAGGTGATTAAAAAGTGACGTGATAGAAAACAGGAGTTTCCTTGCTGTTATGAATGAGAAATGGACATACTTCTGTTTACAACACAAAGCTTTCAATCTACTGTAAAATTTAGCTGTCTACCAATTTACCAAAACTGTAAAGGTGGCTCTTTTAGTAATCATTGTTAGAATCTTAGCGACATTAACATATGACCCCACCCCATCCAATCACCTGAGCTGTAAATGTCATGTGACTAATTACAGTTTGTGATGCAAGCAACCTTTTTCCACACCAAGCATAAACAACTATATAAAATGCTACAAAATGTAGAGTACAGACCTTTCTCCTCTGTGTCTTTGTATCCTGTACATCTACACACCTGACGATCAGAGTCTGACAAACATGACATACACCCTCACAGGCCAGCTGTTGGGTAGTGAGTGGGTGCTGATGTTTCATTTAGCAGCAGGCCTGCCTTGTTCTATTACGCCCTATCCCATACACGGCTGTCCACCCTAATGATCTAGGATTACATAAATGATATGCACTCCTACTATATGAAGGATTCATTTATCATTTCGAGATACAAACAAAGGCATTATATTAATCTAAGCACATCGTGACATATAATTACCTATTCAAAGGGGTCTTTGAGATCAATAAAGCTTTTAGCCCTGCAAGGCCTTTGTATCCTTTCAAAGTGAGAAAGTCTTCCTGAGATTATAAAGCAATTGTTCTCAGGTAGGATGAATCGCTGTGAGCTTAGACCGGAGGAGTCAAAATTGATTAGTCCATTAGGAAAGCATAATTCAGACTCTTGCTTTACAGCCCGTTTAGTGGTATTTATCTATTTATCAAAGAGCATGATTGCACACTTTTCCGCACCCTGATCGGACACACTAGAGGAATCCTAGCAGACAGTCCAACAAATAATCTGTGAATTATGATCGGAATTTCCTGTGGAGTGTTTTCATTTGAAAATGCCACTGTGTTCCAGCATCCATTAGATAAATCGCTTCCAATTTCTCCCTGAGAGATTGGCAATAAATGAGAGCAGACACAGAGACATGCTTTAGCTGAAATCTCCAATATAATACAACACACACAGCACCTTATAAAGTCTCAGTGCTAAAAATGAGGAAACAAAAATAAATGAAAAGGAAAAAAAAAACATACAAAGGAAAAAAAAACATACAAAACCATATCCTAAACGCTGGTTGATTTTCTTCCAGAATGACCCTTTTCTTTTTCGCAGCTGGCTGTCTGAAATCAATATTGGTTTACAAGGATTGGAACAAAAACAGAACATGAGAAAACAAAAGTAAATATAAGCAAATAAACACAGAGGTGTTTCATTTCTATTTAACCAAGACAGAGCTCACACCTGACTCACACACTGTTCAAAAAAAAAGGAACATTTGCTCCTGTTTCTTGGGAAGCTGCTGTTTTGTGCACATTATCAACACTTCCTGACCAGCCATGTGTGCACACTCAGAAAAAAACAACAGGGTTAAATTCACTGCCTCTGAAATCATCTTCAGTTTGATCTATCTCTGCCTCTTCCTGTATGTGAATTAAAAACACACACAGTCACTAATGCGGAAGTAATCACCAATGCTCCAGTGCAGATATCAAAACAGGGCCAGTCTCTCTTGTAGTGCCAACACTGCATCCGAATCCTAATGTTGTTTTCGTTATTTAAACAGAATTAAGTTTTGCACCCGCTCAGCTACGGGGTGTTTACCAATCAGCCAGCACTGAGCCGCTAACGCGCAGAACAGCGACGGAGCAGGCGGAGAGATAATGCACTTTAAAGGCTTTGCCACCCAACACTGACGACCTCAGCGTGCGTACTGCATGCCTGCCTCTTCTGATTTCCACAGCTATCACGAGAAACACAAGCTTCACACAGTTAATGTGTTTTAAGAGAGGGGGAAAAATTGTGTTTAAACTTAAAAAAATAATATGGTCCCCTCAAACTTGTGCGTGTATAACTAATTCTAAGCAAATTTTACTGCACAAATTCAAATTTTTGCAAATAAAGTTCAAAATTACAT
>JAZGTK010021848.1:0-10468 GCA_036877625.1 Ambastaia sidthimunki
TTACAATAGAGGCCTTTTTAATATAATTTTAAATAGATTTTACAAATTTAAAGCATTATCTATCGCACTCCAAATTATCACATACTCAACTTTTCTTCAATATTATGCATCCCCAATAAACACTATTTTATTACATACTGATGAGGTTATGTGCAGTTATCACTTCAGCAGTTGTACTGGTGGCTCTGTAAGAGGTTTAGGGGGACAGGTTGTGGACTGGAGGAATGCAGTTAAACAGGATAAAGGCAGTATAGATTTGTAAAGGTCAGTGTGGCTCACAGCAGAAGATACACACAGTTCACCGTCTCTGCAGAAAGATCAGACTGAAGACTCACAGGACACACACACACACACAAACTGATGCATTACTGCCGATATAAACACACATCTCACACGGGCACACAAATCAATTACCCATCTTTAAACTCCATACTAAACCTCTGTTCTAAACCCGAGTGAGCTGCCTCGCTGTCTACATAGGCAGCATTCTAATTAGAATGGAACCTCATGTGACTGATTTGGAGCGCTCTACATAGGAAGCATACAAAAATCGCTCTGGATGAAAGAATTTTGGGCGACACAAGACAACGGAGAGATAAATCAAATTACATCACACACACAAATTTGGGGTGAAATAATTTTTAAAATATATTAAACTATGTTTCACCCAAACTCATCCCACACTGAATGTAGTATATGAATTTTTATAAGTTACAGTATTTGCATGGTCTGCACTATTAAATGCATTTCTTTATTGAGCTTGTCACAGTGTATTATGAGTTTGCCACTGGCAATCCTAAACCAGCATCTTAGGAGGCAGAATAATGAAGCTGACTAGCTTTTGGAACACTCTCTGTGCTGGAAGCATGCATACTATATGATGCACACTACATTGTTTCTCTTTTTAAGCACACTCTTTTCATCAACGTACCTCACAAGCACAAGAATGCAGCTGTATGAATAAACATAAATGTTTACAAAAGTTGTAATATAGCATTTCTTTGTGTTTATATCACACGCACACACACCAGAGTCTGTAACACGAAAACTGATGTATGTAAACACAGAATAACATCCGATAAACACACATCTCACACAGGAACACAAATCATTGGCAGTATAAACTATAACTCTTCCTTCTCAAACACACACTTTCAATGTATAGAATACAAACATGTGAGCACTACAGGAGTTATGCTAAAAGATCAAATATAAATGTATGAAAGAGAAAATACTTATACTTTGACAATATAACAATTCATCTCACACACACACACACACACACACACACACACAGTCGGGCGACACGCCTGGTTGCACCTTTAGAACACAGTGGGAGAAACTCGTGAATTAATTGAAGGTGAACGACAGATTCTCCTTGGTTCTGTCCCTCCTGGGAGGCCCACATCTCTCCCCCCGCTCGCCCACCCGCCCTCTCTCTCTCTATTTCATTATTTCCTGCTTCACTACCTCCACACTCTTATCATTCCTGGTGTCTCACACTCTCCATCAACCACACACACACACACACACACACGCACACACACACACACCAGAAACCCATCTCTCATCATCAACACCTCCTCCTCTCCACTTTGGTACTCAAGTTGCTCTGGATTCTCTTATTCGTTTCATTATAATCCCTTAACAAAGAACTTGTCATCGCATTCGTTTGAACTTCTGGTTTGTGTCAGTGTGTACTGCGCATATATGTGCCAATTCTTCCATTCTTCATCTAAGTCACATGAAATTTGTACATAAAAGCTTAATTATTACTGGATTGTCCTTTCACACAAAAATTTTGTTATAATTCAGCAAAACCAAGATTTTCTAATTGCCACTCGTCATTGTCAGACAGTATCATGAGAGGGACTTTTTCTTTCTGAAGCATTTTGTCTACAGATTTGTGTACACCCTTTATATTTTTGGTTTGTTTTGCCGATGTAGAGAAAATTTTTTACATTTTACATGTGTAAAGTTTAAACAGAACACTAGCACGTATTGTCAATGATTTCAAATCTTACATACACATGGACTAAAAGCAACAAAGCATCTGTCTTGCTTTGATGGGGTTATTAGCACTGTTTTGCTTTAAAAGCTTTATTCTTAAAACACACATTGTCAAATTCTATACACACAAAATTTTGAAGTTCTTCTCCTTTAAGTCCAATAAAAACCAACATTCGTGTAGAAAACACGCACCCCACCCCATGTATGATGGATCGTGTTTACGTGATGTCATTAATAATGGTACAGTCTCTGACTGCAGGCTGTCTAATGTATTCATACCACAATAAATTCATCTACACGCGTGTTTCACTCCCACCAGAACCGAGCCGAGCGCTCATCGCTCAAACAACTCAAAGCCAAAGTAATGGTGGTTCAGTATCGATTTCTCTGCTTCATTAAAAATGACTGAACCGCATGTTGTAAATAATAAAACTGTTGCGGTGAAGAAAGCGTTTGATCTCTCAAAGAAGGCGTTTGTTTTTTAACATGTACTGTACGTTCAAGGTCATATCTGCAGAGAAAACAATGAATGTAACTTTAACGTTGTCTTTTTTACACCGTGTCCTCTCCGGACCTTTATTGTCAATCAGATCTTTGACTCCCATTAAATTCTCCTGAACCTTAAAGCCCTTCCTCGCGCTCTCCCGCTGGAAGCTCGCCCCCCTCCCTTTACAAAGCGCGGAATCATTCCTCAACGTCACGGAATCCATTGATCTGTTTCTAAAGCCCATAGTGAGAGTTGCCGTGGCCAGATACAGAGCTACACTGGGCAATCCATCACGCAAACTTCACACTTAGCGTGACAGTGTGTGCTCTCTTTTACACTCACACACACGCAGCGGTTCCAGCCTGTATCTGTCAGTTTCTGCATCCTGGTATTGACGTCTGCAGGCCTGGCACGAAGCAACGCGGCTACAATTAGCGTGTCCCTCTGACAAGTAACCGATAAGGGTGATCAGCGCTCCCCTCCGGCCGGCTGCACACAACTTCATTGTGCAGGTCTCAGGAGACCCAAACAGACAGCGACTCACTGAGGCCTGCAGACTTCTGCAAACCCATCGGTCAAAGAAAGTTCTACACACTGCACAATGAGAACACAGATATGGCTTATTTACAACTCAAGGTCTAAGTGGCCGATTTGCGGCCTGCTGGTGATTATCACAGGCAATCATTTGGATTTGGTTGTAAAAACAAATGAAGCAAACATACTTACTGTAATCGGTTGTTTCTATTACACACACATCCCTGGAAATCGAACCCACAACCTTTAAAATCGAACCTCTAACGCAACGTCTTACCAGTTGAGCTACAGAAACATACGCTGCAAAACCCTTTTTTAACGATTTTTTATTATGATTATTTTTCAATTACGGTTAATGACGATTTATTTTCAGAGAATACATTTTGAACTTCATTTATTTTTCTTTATTGTTTGTTAAATTGTTTCTTTACTTCATAAAACCAATTAAAAGGTAGAGGCTTCAATAGGTGCTATATAACATCAGTAACAACTGCACGCTATAGCAATGCTAAAGAATAAATAATGATGCAATTATCAGACTGTTTCAAAACAATAACCTTTGCACTTACACAAATATGTGTTAGTTTGACAGAATTACAGTTCCACTTAATTCCTGAACTGACATATTGACAATATAAAGCCGGTACAAACAGCAATTACAGGAAGACATGTAATGGGACTGCCCGTAAAGCCCTGATTATATTATTCACTTCACCCGCAGGAATTACATCAACTCATCCACTTGGAAATGTAGTCACACCTCTGAACGACTGCAGATTTACACAACGACCTCTCAGCTCGAATAACAAACCGTTTTACCGCAGAATTCAAGAACTGCAGCAATATTCAGCAGCCAAACAAATCACATTTCATCAGAGTTTACAGTTTTCAATGAGTTTAAATAGAATGTGGTGAGGAAAAACAACTAAACAACAAAACAATACAAACACAATTAATGCAACACACAAATCAACAATACATTATGACCAGGTCTGAATGAGCAATATAAAGTTATGTATACAATTATTCTATGTATAAAATTAACATTATATACATTTTAGTGTTCCTGTAGCTTAATTGGTAGAGCAGTGCAAAGGTTGTGGGTTCAATTCCCAGGGAACATACATACAGATAAATTGTATAACCTGAATGCGCTGTATGTATGTTGCTTTGAATAAAATCATTTGGCAAATGCATAACTGTAATAAACTGCAGTACGGTGAGACGGTGGCCATACAGGACTTAAGTGTTGCCGTTATAACTGTGTTGGTGGGTGAACTCACCTTCTGTGGCTGAAACTCTGGCAACATGATGCAGGTGGCGCCCACCCACAGCGGACACATCAGCTTGTTTACGATACCGTGAACGTGGTGGAGGGGCAACGTGTGCAGGATGACATCATCACGACTCCACGCCCATTCTGAGACCAAACCCTGCACCTACAAAACAAGATAAACACACCAAAAACGTTACAAATAGCTAATAATGCAACAGGGAGAAAATGAAGGGGGCTGGAAGTTGCCTCGCATTAAAAATGCATCGCTCGAAGCGTTATGCACCGCAATTGTGATAAATATTTGCGTCAGAGGTAGCCAGATTAATGTTTACATTTAGTAGACGCTTTTATCCAAAATGACCTACAAAAGTGAGAAAAACAATAAAGCAATTCATCTTAGCAAGGCAGTAATATGAGAAATTCTAAACAAAGTTACAAAGTAACATCAAAAAAGTAAAACCAAAAGCCTTTTATTGTAATTTAAGACATTTAATACTACAGTACTGGTATATACAGTGCTTGTCTGGGTTCAAGCCCAGTCTGGATACTGAACTCCTGTAAACTCATTTGCAGGTTTTGTTGACACCCGTTCTGAAGCGCCACCACTGCACATTTTAAATATCTCTTTCAACTCATCAGCTCAAAAGTAAATAATGCAAGTTTAGAATGGAGTGTTTAATAAGGGAGACATCCACATGCAGCTATGTGGACACGACAGGACATGTGCCGTGTGTGGAATAAATAAGGTCCACAAGTTTGACACATGGGAGAAACATGCGTGGCCCGAATGATGACAAAGGTTTTGTGTTTAATACCTTCAAAAAAAGTGTGCATTACTATTAAGTGTTTAACTTTAAAGTGTGCTAAATAATCCACACAAGCAGATCTTCAGTCACATTGTCCTCTGGCTAAATCATCATTATTCACCACAGGCCGCAGGACAGATGCATCTCCGCAATCACGCAGCCCTGAATTAGGTCGACGTGTCTGTTCTCAACAACTACTGCATTTGTGTCAGTAACTTACAATTAAACATTCATTCAAGTGCATCTTCAAAATCCTTATAACATTAAAGGCCATTTCTTCATTTCACATGAGTGCTGTAACATAGTAACATCACTTATTCATGATGAAGGCTTGTTGGGAATAACTGATAAACACATTCAGTGCTCTTACAGAAAGTGCCCTGGCAACCAACTTTGGTTTATTGCTAAGGCAACATTTGTATTTTTTGTTTAGTTTAAGTTTTAAAATAACTACATATATAATAATTTATGCCTATATTTTAGTTGATTTCAGTTAACAGATATTTGTTTTAATAGTTTTAGTTTTAGTAAACTACAATAATCTTGTCAGAACCTTCACATACATGCACACAAAATAATGCAGTGCACCACAAACAGAAAATACAATTTATCAAGTTCATCAGATTATGACAGAAATGCCACTTACTATGACATAAAAAGGTGTATAATAAAAAAGGTTTGTTTTGTGAGTTTTGACAATGATAAAATCCTGACCTGAGGCAGTCCCAGAAGCGTTTGAGCTTGTTAGATGAACGTTCTCATTAATTGAGAGTGATCTAATTTTCCAGCCTATTGGAAATGCAGGTCAATTTTCAATGGAAGATACTGCTGTGCATGGAGTGAAGTATGAAATGAAAGAATCAGAATAATTATTCACACAGCTGAAGTGAAACTGAAAGATTGCAGTGACATCATCAGGGGGAGGGGCTTACAGCTACACAGCTCAAACTGCTCCCGTCAATCACATTAAAACATTAAACACACAAAAATACTCCAATGAACTCGTAACAATTATTTCACATTCTGAGCGGGTCAAACGCAGCTGATGTTCTCATGTTTCTGTCAGTCATGAGTTTAGCTGTGAATGATCTTCTAAACATCCCTCACAATGTTTAAAAACATCAATACCTGACAGGAACATGGTAACTGCTCACCAAAAACGCTCTGTTTCTGTCTCGTTCCTTCTTCCAACAGATACTGTCTGGCAACATTTTCGCAACTTTAGCACTTCTCATATTATTGACTGCCCAAGATGAATTGTTTTATTGTTTTACTCACTTTTGCAAGACGCTTTGAATAAAAGCATCGGCTAAATGCCTAATTGTGAAAATCTCTAAAGAAAACTGTGAGCATAAATTTGCACACAGCATAAGTACTCATTCAAAGGGTTACAAAAGCCAATGAATTTTGGAAACTTAACAGGGATTTAAAGGAATATATGGAAATATGTCATATGCCAAGGAAAAAATATGTTTAAGTTTATGTATGACAACATTTGTAAAAAATTACCCAAAACTTCTAATTAATTCCCATAGTATTCCAACCTGGAATATTTGCTAAATTCCCCGGCTTTGCAACCCTTTGCAATTCATTCACCATGGCCTGCAGGCTGCTGTGGGTGTGCAGAACGCCCTTTGGTCTGCCCGTGGTCCCGCTGGTGTAGATCAGCATGGCCGGCATCTCCGCCCACTCTGTGATGGTCTCCGCAGGCAGCGTGGGCGTGTCCTCAGACCGCAGACTATCTAGGGTGGACGTGGCGGGAAGCTCCAGGCAGGGCAGCCCCAGTTTCTGGGCCAAAGACTGCAAGGAGCCTGTGAAAGGTTGCCCGGCTACAAGCAGGGAGCTCTGGGAGTCCGTGATGACATATTCCAGCTCAGCTGGAGGATGTTTCCGGTACAGTGGTACGGCAATACCGCCGCACATCCAGGCCGCCCACTGCGCCACCGTGTAAGAAGCATCGTGGCCACACAGGAAGGCGATGCGCTTACCCTGCATGTCTCCTGCTTGACAGGCAAGCGCTTTAGTAATGCGACCCGCCAGGCTTTTGCTGTTTTCATAGAGGGAGCGGTAGGTGTGGCTCCCGCTGTGATCCGTAATGGCCACGTTGTCTCCATATGCAGGAGCTTTGGAGAAAACAGGAATAACGTTCCCTCCAGCTGCAGTGATTTTGAGACCGGATGATGCGAGCGCTCTCTGTGCTATATTTCCCAAGAGCCACTGCAAAGGTCTTCGGCCGGCCCTACAATGAGACCACCGGCTCCAGACCGACGCCGTGTGTACAGAGAGCATGACAGACACAAGAGCCTGAAAACTTTATCATCTGACTTCAGAATCTAAACCTGCGAACACAAAAATGAAAGACAAGCAAATATGAACTTACAGCTTGATATTTTGTTTTTCATGAATCTACATTCACACTTATGCAACTGACTGACACTTTCATCCAAACTGACTTACAGTGAATTTAAAATACACATTTGATTAGTATGTGTGTTCCCTGGAATCAAACCCACAACCTTTTGTGCTGCTAACACAACGCTCTACCCACTGAGCTACAGGAACACTAAACAAAAGGAATTACCCATCACATACAGTATCAGTCTGACAACAAAACATAAAGCTGTCAGAACAGGCAACACAAAACAAGGATTTAAAACATGGTATAATGATAAAGCTGGTACTATATATTTTTAAGCAAAACATGGTAACACCTTAAGATTCAATGTTAACATTTATTTATATCTATTTAATTTACACTTATTTATTTGGCAGATGCTTTTATCCAAAGTGACTTACAGTGAATTCAAGGTATACATTTTTATCAGTACTTGTGTTCCCTGGGATCAAACCCACAACCTTTGCGCTGCTAACGCAATTCTCTACCAGTTGAGCTACAAGAATAACCTATAGTCTGTTATTAGGAATATAGGTTATTCCTAATAAAGGTTATTCCTAATATTATTTCTTTATTAATCATAGTAATTTATAGGTTCATGTTAATTCTACTGTTCATTGTTAAGTCATCTTTATGTTATCTTAATGCATTACCTAATGTTGTCATGCTTATCATAAAATCTTAAACTATGTGAAAATCATTTTACGAGCAAGAACAATTTAGCAGAATTTAAATGAAATAATGGATAAAGTCTACCGTTAAAAATAAAACAAAAATATTTAAAGAAAACGTTATCTGGAGATTTTATTGTTGTCAAACAGAAGAACATGTCTACAGTTAATGTGATGAACTACATGTTAACTCTGCTAGACAAACTGATTTCATACTTTTACTAATTCTTTTACTAATTTCATACTTTTGCAAAACTGGCTCATTAAAGAGAGTTTAGTTCTAGGTTAATACAACTGTTCATAGTTCATACGATTAACTCTTTCCTAATTTTCAGAACTCATTAAATCTGATGTTTTAAACTAAAAAAAAAAACATTTATGAAAAATATGACATTGTATTTAGAGTCTCATTGACTTCAGGTATAGAACAAAATAATGGCAGGTTTATTTTACATGTTGTAATATGTTTGGATTATGTACACTGTTATGTACACAGCTGTTTATTCAAACGTGTCATTGCATTTTTCTACATTGCACCTGTACATACTGAACCCAAACATAAACAATGACACTATTCTGGATTAATTTTCTTCAATATATATTCTAGTTCCTTTAACGCTTATTTATCTTGAATAGATAAAGATGTGATTGACAACACACACAATGATGTGACAGCATCACAGTGACCTGTTCATATGAAACACTGAGACCCCCAACATATGAAAGTCTGAGACCCTCAACATATGAAAGTCAATCTGAACAGGACACGAGGGTCAACAAAAACTCAATTTCACATTTATTTGTCCTTTAAAAAACACCCGGGTTTAAGGAAACGGAAAAGTAAGTCGTTCATAATGTTTTCTATAGTTGTCGATCAAAAGTACAGAATTAAATGCGAACACAAATGCATAATAAACCGCTTCCTACCTACTATCACACTGGACGCGTTGCGTCAGGTAAAAGACTCCGTGCGGAAACCGAACCGAAGCGGAACCTTCACTGTCCGTCACATTGAACATTATCCTGATATCTTTCACCTTCTTCTTTCAATTCAAGCGTATTTTTGCTCTTCAAGGTAAAATCATAATGAAAATGTTAACATTGCTTACACAGCAGCCAACGAATAAGTAACGAGTAGCCCATGTCAGTACAGTAATAGGGGCAAAAATATAAATAAAGTATTGGACCACTGTTTTTATTATTATTTGAACAGATAAACGAAGCAATAAGTAAATTTACAGAAGTTTTACAGAAAGTTTCTGATACAGTTTGATACGCGCATATGGATAAATGACTTCATTTATTGTTGTGTGAATAGATGTCAACTCAAAGTCTCATTTAAAGGACGTGATAATGGCACAAATTATGTTTGGTTTTTGTAAATAATTTAACTAATTTGTTAATCTGTTTTAGCTAGTCGCTTTGACAGGTGTGGGATTTTAAAAGGGCGCCGGAGGGAAAGTATGAGGAGCAGACATGCGCAGTAGCGGCTGTCATTGTTCGCGTCTTTACAATGATGCACAGGCCAGCATAAGTTTAGCTTACAGTTATTATGCTAATGCTAACAATAATTAAAATAATATTTTTAATTTATTTTATGTCTTAATGTCGTAAATATTTGCACTTTGACATTTTGACTGAATATATATTTCATACCTTCTTTGCTTTAATAGGTCATTAAATGTTTGTAATTAGTTTTATGGACAAATTTAACTTGGCAAATACTAATAAATAAGATAAGTTTTGATTTATGTAAAAAATTTTAATTCTGAGATAATTTTCATACTGTCATGTGACAATGTAATATTTCATGTTGCTTTATTATTTCATAGTTTTGATGACTACTACTGTTTTTCTGAAATGTGGAAATAGTACCAATACAGTACAGAACCAGTGGGCGTGTTCATAATTGGTAGTGAACATGCCCAATTGTAAATGGGCTAAAAATGACAGACAGATGTATTGAAAAGTGTAGAGAAAGACATCTTAACTTCTATTGTGGCATCACGCTGTTCTCACCCAAGCTTCATCATGCCAACTGGTTTTGGCATCAGCTCACAGCACGGACGCACTTAGCCACCAGCTGGCAGTCGCGGGCCTCAAATAAGAATTGTTCAGACATGGCACTCATTCAAAAAGTTCTCACTTTTCTAAACCCCTCCGTGGCAAACACGGATGGCATGTTCCTGCAAACAGGAAGCTTTGTCTGAGAATCTCCCCTCCAGTTTGAGAAGTAGTATCGTCAGCGAACGATCCATTTACACTCAAAGCAGGAGCTCCAAGCGAAGA
>JAZGTK010021849.1:0-10468 GCA_036877625.1 Ambastaia sidthimunki
CTATACTCTCTTTAGATAATTTGTCCTCTTCACACATAATGCTGAGTCTGTTCTCAGACAGCATCAGTAAAATGGCTGTGACATTATCTCATTTTGTAGACATATGAAATATGAGGTGAGTCATTGAATAAAAGAGATTATTTTCATGCAAAATCTTCACAGGTGTGAAGTACTAAAGAGTTGGGCCGACAAGAGGCTCTTCTGACTCTTAAGACAAGAATGCCAGATAACACTACTGACACCTAAGGCAGTGCTGGATGCTGGACATCTTAAAGCTGTATTTCAGCTCTTAAAGCTGGTTTATTCCCCTCATAACCTGATTTCAGACAGTGTTGCTGAGTTCTTTCAAGGGATGCTTTCAGCTTCTTCTTTGGTCCAAAAAGTCCTCAGTGTTGACAGGTTGAATGATTTAAATATTTTTGTATTGGAAAGATACAGTAGATTTAAAGTTTGTGTCAGGCTCTTAAAGGGATAGTTCACACAAAATGAATATTATGAAATTATTAACATTTTCTTTCTCTCCTCTGTGGAACACAAGGCAATACATTTTAAAGAATATTTACAATACTTCTTTTCATGCAATGAAATTAAATGTTGACTGTGGCTTTGTGTCAACTTTTGGCTGAGGCTTTTTTTAATCTCCTTTTGTGTTCCATGCAGAAGAAAAAAATGTTATACAGTTTTGAAACAATATTAAAATTATTAAATGATGACAGAATTTGTATTTTAGATTGATTAAAGGCAGAGATTTAAAAGAGAAGAGTTTTTGGTACACAGACATGTTTTAAAGAAACTGTATTTTAATTAGTACACTGCAAAAAAGTGTCTTTGCCAAAACAACTTTGCCAAGTAAATGATCCGTTAGAATGTGTTAAAGCTTTTTAACATGATGAAATAAAAAAGTTAATTAGTAGTTGTATTATAGTAGTTGTATTATTTAAATATTTCACCAAAATTTAAGTAACACTTAAAAGTCAGTTTAAATTTAATTAAATTTTAGTATGTTTATATTTGAGTAGCATATAATAGAAATCACAGAAATAACTCACTAGAAAGACTCACACTTGCTTTAGTAAGATCTGATAATGAATATTGGCAAAGCAAATCCAGGGAGGCACCCATGAGAAAAGATGTGAGACGACTGGAGATAAAAAGCTCTAAATAATTCATTTCACATGGTGTTACTTGGATCAGTAACAGCAGTCTTCTAAACAGCTTGTTGAAATAACAGGAGGCTGATTTTCCCATATGGGGCATCTTTTATACACCCTGTACGAGACTCAGATTGTTTTACTCACAGTGACATCATCTCTCATCATGTTCCTCTGAGCTGGAGCTGCACTGTTGGCCTCAATCACCACGGAAACACTTGCCAACTTTCATTTACCGCAGCTACATCTGAGAGCGAGCAGATGAAGTCACAGAAAGTCCTTAAAGTCAAAGGAGGTGCAGGCCCTTACCGTGCTAATTCGAAAACAAAGAGACTTTGAGATTAAAGTTCTTTGATACCCCTATCAGCAGTCTGAGAGCCACCATGCTCTCCTGTCCCAAGAGGAATCAAATGTAAGATCTGATCATTGTTTAATGAGAAACTTGTTTTGGAAGCAGGAATTTGATTGCCTGGCCGGCTGTAGACAGCATGGCCTTGATATCTTAATGGGTAATTGTTTGGTCACTGTACATGCGACAGCCAGTTTCCATAGCACCAGGATTCCTCAATAATACATTGAAATGAAGGGATCAAAGACTTTTTGACTGAAAAATAGGTTATAGCTGTAAATTAATTCTGAAATTAAAACTAAATCTTAAAATATGACATTCAGTCATGGTCATTCATCTCATTAAGAATAGGCAAAATGTACCTACAACCTTCACGAAGAAGCTAATAAAGTTCTCAAGGTTCAAACAGACAGACAGACATGCCTGTAGAAATAACCTGCAGGCATCAGAACCAAGCAACACTAACCTGAACCTGTATTCACATTTTCATATCATGACTAACTTGTACAAACAGGCACTTTATATTTCCATACAGATGTAAAGTTTACATGTCACAGCTATGAACATTAAAACCTTAAACATGAAGAGAAATCAATTAAGCCAATAGCTTAAATATCCAATATGCCACAAATACAGACAATTGACGCAAAACACTATACAGATACTGAAGTGTTTCTGTCAGCTTGTTTTAAATGCTTTTTATCTCCAGCTTTTTATCTCCAAGCATTGCTTGGCCACTCCATTTAGATGACCAGAAATAACTGTATTAATTGTTAAAGAATTATGTATTTTATGTTTAGGTCAATACTTTGAATTCTTTCAAAGGAAATCAGCAGTAGAGGTTAAACAATGTTTCTGGAGCTTGAAGTCAAACAAAAGACTTTCATTAATGCCCTTGTGACCGTTGTTGTTGTTTTCTACTTTAGGTGTCACAATTCATCCTCAAAAGCTTTCGTTAGAAAAGTTTACTTAGTGCTTTTGTCTCATGCTAATTGTCAAGGCAATAAAATATCCCCTGTGTACCATCTGCTTTTAATTTACTCAGATCACAAACTGTGTTGCTTTAAATAATGGACACACATCATCTCTGGCAAATGAAAAGGTGTGCAGTGTGACATCTCTGCCTGGAAATCAGCATGAGAAGAGCTCCAGCTTGCAGCTGTTATCAAAACGTCACGCTTTCACACACATGCACACATTGGTTGAATTATAGCAATTACAATGTCCATTTACTCAGTTGCTTTCATCTCTCCCCATTGAAGTCACTAACATATATTGTGTTTTAGGTGCTGGTGTCCTAGCAAGTTACCTTCTCCTGCAAGGGATTTTTGGTCAACTGAAAAGATCATGTTGGTTGACCAGCATTTTTTGAAACTCATGCTTTGGCCTTTCAGAAGGGCTTCCAAAGTTTCTGACTGGATATGTTTTGATAACACCAGGGAGGGTTAAATAATTTGGCATGAAGAGTGATGTACTCTCTCATTCCTGACTCTTTCCCAGACTGCCACAGTTGGAGGATCTGCACACAAAGAGTGTATCAGTAAAGGTATGCTTGTACACTCACCCAGATCAGATTCCTACAAATTCCACACTGACACTCCCCTCGGCAAACTGCCCTCATTCCGCTTCAAATCTCAGTGTAATCAAAGGGCCGATGGAAGGAGATACGGTGTGCGGTGATAAAAGGAGGGTCTTTCACTTCAAAGGTATTTGTGATGTGTTTCTCTTAAACATGACATATTAATGAAATACTTCATTCAAGCTGGAAGTGCATGACTAACATTTCACGATCTGCTCACAGTAACTGATTTGCATTAAAATCGTGTGACTGTTATCAGTGTTTGAAATAAAAAACATCATGGCAATCCTGTTGTATATAAACAAACGGCTGTCACAGCTTCTGACAGGCACGTCAGATATTTTTATTCTGTTTTAAAGAGTTATAGAGGAAAACAAACAGCCATTAAAGAAAGCTGAGAGTGGTAGTGGAAGCAGGGGGATTAAAATCAGGAGGGGAATCTCACAGGTTATAGAAATGAGCCACCAGCTGGGAATGTTATGGTTTGATGGTGCTTCTAAGTCAGCTACTGTGATCTCTCAAGACACCTCATTTCCTGTTTGCCCCGGGATCATGGTAATAGTTCTAGCCTGACTTTGAACCTCTTGTGAGACATGCATCACGATAATTTCATTGTACCAGACAGCAATAAAGGCTCTTATGAAGGAAAAAGGAATGAGGGAAAACTGGGTGCTGTGTTTCCTAGGCAAAATGAATATAGCTACATATATTTTAAAGGTATATTTATTTATTTGAAAATGTATATTTTTGTATAATGTATAGTTTAAGTGGAACGTATCAAAGTGAATTTAGTGAACAAGCAAGCAAACAAAAAAATTGCATATAGATGACTTTAATGTAGACCAAGCGAACTGTGCCAATCGGTCACTTCTGTAATGTGCAGCACGGGTAGACGCTGTATTTATGGGTGTGGGAGTAAGAAGCAGTCTGGCCCTGAGCCTTGTACATATCACTACAATCATTCATCAACAGCTGAGAGAAGATCACACCCCTCCTTCATCTGGCAACCTTCAAAATGTCTGTCTCTGTTTACCTATTTCTGTTATTTCCTTTTATTGCTTGTGCTTTTTCATTCCACTGCCAGTTTTTCATTCATTTATCATTCTGTCTTTGACTATTTCTTTGGTTTAAAAGTCATTTTTCTTTAGAAGTGTACATTGATATATTACTATATAGAAAGTGGACAGGGAAATGATGAATAAATACAGTGGATTAACTAAAACAAGACATTAGACTAAGCAAACAGTAGTTTTGAAATGTAAAGTGAAATAAATGTATTTATTTTTGTCAAATGTAGTTGTTTAAAAACACCTGAGTAAAAACTGCACCTACAAATACTGAATGGACTGATTTAATGATCAAGAAATACCTCATCAAATGCAGTACATACTGAACCATCCCATTCACTACCTTCATCAAACCCCTTGAAAACCCCACACCTCATTTTATTTATACACTATCTATCCAATTGGCACTCTAATTCCCTTTTTAAACATCTCAGAGGCCCGATGCCACACCCACTGGGCCTTCAAACCCCTGGGTACTGATAAAACAGCTCCTATAACATAGTACAATATTTCCAGTTTGTTTGCAAAAACACAAAAATAATAAACTGATTTTATTTACATATCGGTACATATTTTTATATCTTTTGTAATGCATATGAAGTCAGTCAGATATGTAGGGAACAAAATGATACAGATGATTTATGACTGTCAGAATTATCATTTTTATTTTATTTAACAATAACAATTATTTAACATGACAATTTTATGTTTTTAACAAGTGGGCTTCTCCTGCTGATGTGTAGGATGCAGTTTTTTGTTTTTTCTGTCTTTCTGAAATTCTTGCCCCTCAGCTGTTGTCACTTAAGAGACATTATTAGTATTAGTCTGTCCACACTGTATTGACTGTCCTGTGGGATATTATCAAGTTAGCAATGACTTAATACCTCACAGAAATAAAAGAAGTTGTGATTCATCAGTTGTAAATGATCGAGTTGTGGTTTGTTGGCTGAGCTGCCAGCCCCTCCTCTGTAGCAACAGCCTCAAACCATAAGATTTATGACTTATATATATTTTTTCTGGTCTATAGTTTGCTTGAATCCTCTGCGGTCATTAGTTTGTTCTTAATGTGAATAGAATGGCAGCCTGAGGCCATTTTAGGTGAACCAAAAGGAGTCGTGTTCGTCACATAACCCATTTCCTGAAACAATAATCCTTTTCAGTTTATTTGTAAAAAAAAAAGCACTTTATGATCTTGCACAGAAACGCCATCAATCAATGCAAGGAAGGCGTGAAATTGAAAGAGAGTGTAGACAGCCCGCGTTAGGCCGTGTTGATATGTGCTTTAGTTATGTTTGCTATTTTTGGATGTATTATAATTGGACACTTGATCATTGTTATTTCAGTTTACAGTTCCTATAGTTCTTGAAGTACCGGAGCGATTCAATTTTCCTACATAAATGCCTTATTGGAAAGGTCAAATAAAATTAATTATAACCACAAAAAAATGCCTGTGCTTAGGTCAGGGGTCTTTCACACCAAAACAGTCTAAACCTTAACATTACCTTATTAACATAATCTTATGCCATTTTGTGTTGAGCTGCGTTGGTGCCATCAGTCCTGGCAGTAGCGCATTCTATGTCAGCCGCATGTTAGCACATCAGATCATCAGCTTTTTATACTTGGGATTTGCAGACAGTTACAAAGCACATTGCGTATGGTAAGTACAGGCTACTGTTCACCTACGTGACTGTGACCCTCCAATAAGCCCAGACTTTCCATTGCCGCTGTAGCTCATATGGCTGCTTCTGACATGCCAGAGGTTGGAGAAAATATTTAAATTATGTTGATGCTTTATTAATGATATTCAAAACCAGACTGTGGTAATGCAAGAGGGAGCTACTGAAATTTTAATAGTGGTGCTTCGCTCACCATAAATTTTCATATGGAAAAATTGTGTGTGCTTGAGTTTCTGGGTTTTCTGCTGGGGCCCAGTGTGGCTTTCACGACCACCAAGGGTTTGGATCAAGAGCCTTTGATTAGGATTGTAGTTTCTAGACTCAGAGGCTGGAAATACAGGCTGCTGTCATCCTGCAGACAACTTAAACAAACACTTAATAAGTTATTGTGTGTCCAGCAGCATTGAGTCATTGTTATTCTTGGCCCAGACAGACTGAGGTGTATCGCAGGCCTCTCCTGAACTCCATCAACTGTTATCTTCCGCAATCAGCGAATTACAAAACAAAGGAGGTGACAATTGAATTCATGTGTTTGGCAATCAATGTCCATTGTTTTAAAAATATTATGCTTTCAAATACAAAAGAATATTTCAAATACAGACTCTATGTGATCAGTGCAAAGGCTAGTTGGAGAAAAAACCTTCTCTGCTCATTTGCTTGGATGTTTTATTTCTCTGTGTTGTATTTTGATGCCTAAACACATCTATTTATCTATTAGCAAGAAATACACTTGGGGTTTATCTTGTATATTTTTTAATTAACACTATGCTAAGTTTTATCCTGTGAGAAGTGAGAAGGTGGTGTTTTGTTGCAAACATGGTATGCATAATAAAATGCTAATGAAATTCAGACTTGAGTGCAAGACAGATAGAGCTTAAAGCAAACCTCCTCAATACTGCAAGACGTGACGTCTGTATCACCAGGTGAAGACACCCACTGAGTCATTTACAGAGCAAAGATGTTGACTGCATTTTTAGTATTCACTGTTGTGAGTATAAGCAACAAGTCAAGCTATCATTCTGTGTGTGTGAGACGCTTGCACATGCAGTAAACACTAATTATAACATGCTTTCTGACGACTCTAAACCAAGTTTAAACATGCAGCAGTTTTTGTTGGCTCATATCTGCATTGCCATTTCACTGCACCAGCACTGCTTATCTTCCATGGTTGTTTTCAATACTTGATACAGTGGGACAATCATAACAACCGCCTTAATTGTGCCTCTCTGAGGCCTGGGCTTCTAGTTAACTGAGGAGTTCTATTTAACACCATTACAGGACTGGGAGGGTGAGAGTGTGTCTGTAAATCTGTGCTCATTAAAAGGCCATGAGAAGAAACATCATGTTTATTAGCCAGCTCCAGAGCAATTCTGTGTGGATAGCAGCACATGTACAGCTTTGAGGCGGATCAGTGGGGTCATCTTTCATGGCAGAGGTCCAGTTCTCTGATCTTGAGGCCTTCATGGTTCAGCGCTGACCCCTGACCTGGAAGCACAATAGCTACTGTGTTCATTGCCAGCGAGCAACAGCAGCCCGATAGCCTGACTTTGACCATCTCTTATGGAGAACAATGGCAAACTGGGCACACACGAGATTCTTGACATTTATTCCTCTTGTTGAGTGAAAGAGCCCTTTACTTCCTTTCTAACCAAGCAGCTGACTTCTCTGTCTTTCCCCACTCTCTTTCCCACCAGCCCCTCTGGGATTTAATTGAATCCTGATGGTGGCACAGCCAGTTGTGATATTCCCCCTCCCCTTGTTGATGTTCCATCTCAGCTGTAGGTTACAGACACAGAGTACAGATAGCTATGACTAAAGTGGAGGGACCGGGATAACACCGTGAGCAGATCTAGGACAGCAGAACCGTCCCAGGAAACAAACCCAATCAATAGGAGAGTTGGCATATATTTGTATCAAGGACGAATCACATAGATTGTTTTCCAGCCTGTGTGAGTACCAGCACACAAATGTGACTCTGTACAAACATAGAAAGCATTGGTGAGCATTGCATTAGCAGCGCAAAAGGTTGTGGGTTCGAGCCCAGGGAACACATACTGAAATACTGTATATCTTGCATGCACTGTAAGTCCCTTTGGATAAAAGCAAAGAATCTGCAAAATGCATTAATGTATGTGCATAAAATATGATAGAGATTATGTTTTCTGCAGAACTGTTGTGCTTGTATAATATATACAGGACGGTGGTGACAAACATCTGTCTTGTCAGCAATTTGTCTTTCGCAATTGTTCACAAATGTTGCAATTACAGCAAATTGTATCTCCTATTAGTGTCATTTGCCTGGAAATCACAGAACGAAAAAGCTGCGGGAATCACTTGTCCCCTGCTGCAAATGTTGATTTTAGGTGAGGGGCTGTACTCTCAGCCTGCATACTGAGAGGAATCCTTTCCAATGAGCTCAGGCTTTCTCGCTCACCATGTGGGTTTAGGGGAATTCTATTTTGCAGTATAAAACATATTACAACAACTAACTGTATTTAATTAGACTTAGGCACAACAAGCAAGGTTGCAACCAAATGTTTAAGACCAATTTAAAAGCTTAAAAATATGCAATTTAAAACCCCAATTAATGAATAATCACTATTCTGTTTCCCAAAGGTTTTGCTATATGTACCCTAACAGTGTCAAAGCTTAAATATGCTGTAATCGATACCAAACCTGAAATGTATACCTTGTTTAAATTAATTTCTACTGGGTGATGTGTTAAGACATTCACAACACACAAATCATGAGATAAGCTGCGGTATATTTTAACACAATGACACCTAATTTTTCACAGCTTCTGTTTTACAGGACTCACAAAGAATAAGCTAATGTTTCCAGATACCCTGGAAGCTGCTAAATACCCCCTGAGGTACAGTAAGTGTATCATTGGTGTGGATGTATCATACAACTAAATGTATAGATGGATCATATTACTGAAAGTCTGTCTTGTGGTATATGTTCTGAATACATAATACAATACATCAAACCCTGATAGACCTTTAACTATGACATTTTGGCATTGTGTATGCAAGCAAAGCCAAAACTGTACATTCGACTTGTCAGTCAATTTTTAATGGCTATAAACACTGTTCCTCCTAGTTTGACATCTATTAAATATTGCAGGAAACCTAATGTATTTTTTGGTTTCAGTTCAAGAAAGGGAGTATACCTTTTGAGAGTTAGTTTACACAGTTGTGTAAAAACACCCCAGCAAATATAGATAAGAATCAAGACATTGTAAAATTTATTACAAGATACTGCAGAAATGTTTATACTAGGGGAAAATGTTCATGGGTCTTTTCTGGACTGCAATGTCGTTCATTTAAGAGAGGTACATTGTTTAACAGAATGTGAAGTGACTGGCACGCAACAATAATACATTTAAGTAATAAAGAACCCTGTTTTAACCCAAACCAAAAATGGTTCTGTCCTATTCCTCCAGTAGAAGAGGAATACACATCTGATATGCCATTTTAGTCCTATTTTCCTAAATACACTTTAAATTTCTTTGGGGGTTTGTAATTCATAATTCATTTAAATGTTGTGGAGCAGTTGTTTAATGCAGAAGGTCTTGTTTGGAAGTAGCTGAGTGTGGACCAGGAGAATGATTTTTATAGACTGGGTTTGCTGAAAGACA
This sequence comes from Ambastaia sidthimunki, assembly GCA_036877625.1. Taxonomy (NCBI): domain Eukaryota; kingdom Metazoa; phylum Chordata; class Actinopteri; order Cypriniformes; family Botiidae; genus Ambastaia; species Ambastaia sidthimunki. Next base: position 9,463 of record JAZGTK010021849.1, read on the forward strand.
AGAGTTCCCAACTCCATCAAGACCATAGACCACAGAAATTCAGTCATGTCTGGCATCTAAACACCCATGTTCTCCACTCCCACAAATGTCTTTTCTGGTAAGTGAAGCCCGAGGTATAAGCAGGCTCGGCTGAATTTAACAGCCCCATTAGCTTTAAATAGATCTACACACCTTCTCAGGTGTGTGTTGACTGCATGTTCTTTGTTTTCTGTCTAGAGAAACAAGTAAAGACAGCCAAACGGTACAAAAACAGCCATGACTGGTGGTTGCAAGTGTCTCCCTCAGTAGGTGTCTGGTTTATTCTTCTTTTGATCATTAACTGTTAAATATAACAGCTAAACTTTTGGACTAGCTCATTTTTAACTGAATTCATATAACATCCTTTCAAAGCATCTGCAGAAATCAGTTTAGTGAGAGCCTGTGATGAATTAGAAGGAATCCTAAAATGTATTCTACCTCTATGAAGAACCACAGCTGAGTCACGACAGTGAGATTTCTATATCCAACTTTTTATATCTAGTTTTTCTGTATCTATTCATTCAAAGATGTGTTGGAATTCTCTTCTACTGTGGGAGAAGAAATAATAATAAATGTGTAAAATATAAGAACAGAAAAATATCAAAGGACCATATACTGTAGCATACAGGCTTGTTATCTCAAAGACTGACAGATTTGTCTTATGCAGAGGTGGGTCTATAAATCACCCACTTTGGAATGTGATCATGGTGTCATTGATGTTTTCACTGTCATCATCACAGTGATTTCTTGGGCTTTTATAAGTTTATGTTAAGTCACTTTCTCTCTGAGATATATGATAACAATTAAACATTGTGTGTGCTTTACAAGAAATTTACATATTACTCTGTGTTCTGCTCTGCCATCTGTTTGAATAGTTTTCAGAGTAAATGCATTCAGGTATAAATGTATAACTAGTACAATCTGTAGCTTCCATGAACAATGTTGTAGGAAACTATTTAGACCTTTAACCAAGTATCTATCTATCTAT
>JAZGTK010021850.1:0-10467 GCA_036877625.1 Ambastaia sidthimunki
CCTTGATCTCCTGCTAAATATTTTTAAGGTTGTTTTATGAGCCAGTGACCACACCCTGTGGACACACCTTCTGCAAAAACTGCCTTGAGAGAAGTCTGGACCATAACCTTCTATGTCCACTCTGTAAACAGCCACTACAGGAGGTACTCCAAAAACACAGACAGTATAATAACTTTGTGTGGACAGAGACACACATTTCATGTCTGAAAACATTGTTTTAGTAGAAACACAAAACAATAATGGTGTGTAAAGGCCCATACTTATTTCCCATACAGATTAACGCTGACCTATTAATCTATTAGCAACATTAGCTATGATGATGCATTAAGATTTGCTTTATTTGCTACAAAGTCTTATTGTACCGCTTCCTATTTCCAGTATTTTAAGAACAGGAAGTACAACCCCACAGTGCTGCTGCAGGAGATTATGTCCCGCCTCTTTCCCCAGCAGCTGTCTGAGAGGAAGCAGGTACATGAGACAGAGATGGCTGAGCTCTCAAAGTAAGTTCCTCTCTCAGTGTTAACTTACCCCAGTGGTATTAATGTACTGCAGATTACACATTACAGATTACTACTGCTTAAACTTTACTGTGTTTAGCCCCAAAAGCTGCAAAATGATCCTCTTTTTAATATGAAATATGGTATTCCAATGGGAATGGTGTTCTACAAGACATGTATAATACTGTGCATAAGCAAAATTGCTATTAATTTACCCACCTCTGATCTCTAGTTTGACCAAAGACATCCCGATTTTTGTGTGTACTGTGGCCTATCCTGGCATCCCGTGTCCTCTGCACATATTTGAGCCTCGTTATCGTCTAATGATGCGCAGATGCATGGAGACGGGCACCAAGAAGTTTGGCATGTGCAGCTATGAGCATGGAAAAGGGTAATTCAGTTGTGAGGTTATGCTAACTTTTGTGCTTGCTCTTTTTGAGTTACTGATAAACATAGTTTAGGCATTCTTCATTTTCAGACTGTTAGGAGAATGAGTTAGACACAGTTTCACACCAGAATCTGTCACAGCTTTGCAGATTATGGCTGCATGTTGGAGATTCTGGATCTGGATTTGCTTCCTGATGGTCGCTCATATGTGGATACAGTGGGAGGCAGTCGCTTCCGGGTGCTCAGAAGAGGACAGAGAGACGGCTACCACACTGCTGACATTGAGTACCTGGAGGACCATAAGGTTAGAGGTCACACATTCTCAGAGCTCAAAGTTTGCATGTACAATTCCAGATCTAAAGTCATCATCAGAAATAAGGACATCAGATATTCAGATGGGAAAATGCAGAGGTCTTTACATGCTTGTTTTACTGCGGTAAAAACAAAGCGTTTATAGTACAGTGTGCTGCACATATTGTGAATTTGTACTTTTGATGGGAGTTAGGAATCTTAAAGGCCACAGTGATTTGTTTGTACCATTTATTTATGAAATACAATGATTTTTTTTAAATATGATTTTATTGTCATTAGATGGTGGAGCCCATATTCAAGGGCAGTGTAATTTTTAATTTCATTCCAGTACTTAATTTCCGAGACATTCTTTGCCTAATCCAGTAATTTTAATCGGTTTAGACTCTTGCAATTAAATTTGCATTAATTAGTCATTAATGCTTCAGGCTAGTTGATCTAATCAATAGTTATAGTGCGTTAAAACATTTTAATCTCCTAATTTTATTTCTCTTTGGTTATCTGTCAAAATTGAGCAGTAAAAGAAAAGTGCGTATTAAAGATTCACAGGAGGTTATTATATATTATTGCCATCACAAGCTGAAGCCTGTTAACCTGATGGATTGCTTATAATTGCACTAATATAGAAACCTTTTGTTAGTACTCCAAATTTAAATGTCAAGTAAATAATGTTAATTAGTGTTAATTGTAAAAGTATTTAGCAAACATTAGGAAGAGAAGATTGTGATTAATTGCTTGTTAGTCATCAAATTCGACCTCTTATAAAACCTGTCTGTATGTAAACAGATTATGCAAACATATTATTTTTGCATAAAGATTATGCTGGTCCTCTGGTTATGCATTAGAGAAAGTGTGGGGGGCAGAACATTAATCTCTGTGTGCGATCGTAAAACTTGCTTGTTTGTCAATCTGTCATGCATTTGCACGCGTCTGGGTTTAGGTGGAAGGCGCAGAGCTGGAATTGCTGCAGCGTCTCCATGACAGCGTGTATCAGCAGGCGAGGGAGTGGTACCATCGTCTGAACAGTCGCATTCAGGAGCAGATCAGCCGTCAGTACGGCATCATGCCGGAGAAAGAGGACGACATACAGGTCAGAGCACATGCACAGAATCTTGCATTCATTAGCGCGTTCTGATCAGCAACACCGAAACAACCACCGATGCTGCATTATAACAACCCCAATAATAATTTCCTAATACGAATGCAAATAAATGCGTTTTTGTGCATTGCAGGAATCCGCTAATGGACCGGCCTGGTGCTGGTGGCTGCTGTCTGTGCTGCAGTTAGATCCATCCTATCAGACCACAGTTCTGTCTCTTACCTCCCTGAAGGACAGACTGGGTCATCTACGCATTGTACTGGAATACTTCTCTCAAGGCTAGAACAGAAACACGTTATACGCCCATATCTTTCATTTTTTTGTCATCACATGCATGTGCCGTGAAAGATTATTTTTTACTGTATTTTAATTGAACTGCGAGGGGTTGTCACTGCTTCTTAATAATGTTTCCAGCACAAAACTTGATCTACCCCTCTTGCCATGAAACTTGATCACTTTTTTGGATGTAATAAGATCTCTTGTGCTTGGTTATAAAATACATCACAAAGCTGTGGTATGGCAACACAACGGTACAATACAGTTTTCTTTTAAAAGATTGTATTTTTACAATCTTCGTAATCGTAATCTTCGTGTTTTTCTTTTCTAGTTAGAGAAAGTTTTGAAGACATTGGCAACGGACTGATTATTTTTTATGGGCTGTACATTTATCGAATTAGTCCGTTGACTAATTCCTACTTGAGTTAAGCACCAAAGAATCAAGGACTCATTCTACATAGAACAGCTGTTTATTGGTTTACGCTGTCTGGTTCATTAAATGCCAGAATGGATCCAAATATCGCAGCTGTTGCATTTCATACCAACAGATAGTTTTGTTGCAGAATACATTTGAGATTTAAATGTTGCCAGTGCTGCTGGGGCCCTGGCCAGAATTTTTAAAATGTGCAGTTTGCGTTTGTGGCCGGGAGGCAAACAGTTTACCCCGAGAGATTGATGAGCAAATAGGAGCTCATTGATTATGCATGAATGAAACTCTAGCAAATACATCCTCAAAATCTCACTGCTAATATCTTGTCATGATTCCGGCCATGTCACTATTAGTTTAGGTAGAACCAGAAATAATATTAACCAGCAATAATTATAGTTGTATTATCACTCAATTAATAGAACAAGACGACATAAAAAAAACATAGTAATGGCATAATATAAACTTTTCCATTTGTTGTTGCAATATTGTAAAATATGACTAAAAGCTGCTAGTTTTGCTTTTTTATTCTCAGTATTAAATGTTTCAAGCTTGTTGGCGTGATAACCGAGAGCAGAGAGGCAGAGACTAAAGCAGTTATTCAGCTCATATGTAAGGTACATTACTCTTAAAAGCTGATTTTGTTTCCATTTTGTGAAGCGTTTTGAAGGTTTATCTTTCTGAAGGACTGGCTTTAAGTTCATAAGGCTCCTGGTTAAGTAGAATGCATCTTAGTCCCTCCAATATTGAACTATTTTTGTGTGCTTGTGCCTTCTGTTGGACCTTAATCTGAATTCAAATATTTGCTTAAGGACATGAGGATTCATGTCTTCAATATTTCTCTCACTTTTAGTGCCACATTCTAAACTATTATGCTACATGTCTTATGCTTGGGCTTAATACTTAATTTTCTACTTTGGTGATTGTGCTATACGTTTTTTTCCTTGTGTTTGTAGGTGCTAATGGCTGGAAGTCCAACAAAGTTTAACAAGTATCCACTTGCACTGCTAATTTATTTGAAGGTCTCAGATCTGATCTTTTGTGTACTGTTCGGAACATAATTACTGTCATAACCAGTTACTAATGGTGGGCAGTTTGCTTGTGCCCCTCTCTTGAATGCAGAGTGTTTGAACATACTGACATCTGTTTCTGGTAAAAAAATTTTTTTGAAGAGGTATAAATGTACAAACTTTTGGACGAATGATTTTTACATTTAGGCATTTAGCAGACGCTTTTGTCCAAAGCGGCTTACATTGTGAAAAAAGTGACTTACATTTTTAGTGCCCTGCTGTTATATGCAAAAGGTTTAAAGCATAAATAGGATTTAAAGATCCTCAGAGTTTTGGTTATACTGCTCTTCACACTGTAGATGGAACACTAGACTAGACATTTCAGTTTTAAAAAGGTTGTGCATACAATTCAAAATGCTCTTTATAAGGGATTCAGATATTAGATGTTTAATTAAATTGAAATTAGTAAATTTAAAACGAAACTTTACATAAAGAAAAACCTTTCATCCTCAGGATACAGGACTTGAAATGCACCTTTAAAATGCTTTTTTGAAACATTAAGACTTGTTTTATGTGTATATAGATGTCTCAAACGTCTGTTAGTTTATCTGAATTATAACTGACATTATATACTGAAATTTCAGCTACTTGGTTAGTGTATTGGAAAAATGCAAATCCATGTTTCTTTAGAATTGTAACTACAGTCTTGGAGAGTAACTTTATTAATAAGTTGGTCTTGTAAAAAAGGACAAGGGTGCCATTATTGTCATCAGTCAACCAGTGTAAGAAGGTTTAAGGTTTAATTTAGGGATTAGACAAATCAACAATATATATATTTTTTTTGTTTAAGGCAATGAACAGTGAACTTTCATGCATAGTATTTCTTTATTTCATTGTAACTAATTCAGCTTAAGTACTGATGTGTTAGCAATTACAACAGCCTTAGCCAGACTCTCTTATAATTCTGTAATTCCTGGTGTAAACTGGGGCCTGTCAATGATTTTTCTTTTGAGAGATTTGTTTCTAACAACTCTTAAGACGTTATACAATAAAAGTGACGTTATTAAAAAGTCTGGCAGTGGTATTTGTAGTATCAAGCATCCACTAGATGGCGTTATACAGTCACAAAAAAATTGCATTAGCATGTCTACTGTTTTGTTTTCAGAATAGACCAATAAATGTTTTCGTTTTTTTACCCTGAAAAGTTTTTCCGCAAACACATACGATCAGACAACCTTGTCTTACAAATCACTACGAATCATGACAAAAATATTCAAGTCTAGAATTAGATTAAGAAATTCGTGGTAATTTGAAGAATAAAGAGATCATTTATTACAGTTTTGTTGACAGAAAGCTGGTGTTGGAGTTTTATCAACTCTTCAATATTTACATGCATTAATTATTCATTACAGTATGTCATACAATATGATCACTTAATACACTTTTGACAATGTTGTACAATATTACAAATGCAACCGAATTTTGTGTTTGCATAAGTTTAGTTGAGGCTTCTGTTAGTCGTAACTTACTAATCACATCAGCAAGCGTGCAACACGAGTCTTATGCAAATGTTCAAAACGTCGAAGCAACTTGAAGTGTAAAAAGCTCAGAGACATTAATAATGTTTAAATGCAGCATTCCTGCACAGTGTCAAAACAGACTGAACGGACTGTGTTGTGATGGGGGAGCTCCGTATCTGAACACGTCCGTGTAACGCCGCTCAATGTGAACATCAAAGCCCATTACAAACACAGGCAGGAGAGCAGTACGGTAAGCTAAACTGATCCATCACCTTGCTTCAAATTTCCTGCCTACGGCGTTATGAATAAGGATAACAGCCATTTTGTAGTTAATAAGTCATTACAAGCAACCCTCTCCTCTCGCCCTCCTGCAAATACGAGCGTGCGGGTGTTTTTACGGTAACCCGAAAAAACAAAAGAAATCGATGTGTGGACAATTGAAATGGCTTGTCAAAACGCTCTCAATTATCTTAAGGATGAAATCAATGCGATGTCCACACTGCCAGTCACAGACGGAGAGCGTTGAAATGATACGCGCTCTGCGGCAGCGCGGATTACGCCGCTCGCCGCCTGTCAAACACATGGCCCTTGTTGCCATGGAAACCATCCCTCTGATAAGCGGAAGCTGCAACTTTTAAGCAAATAGTTAATTATAAACTTTTTAAATACGTGCCTAAAGTTTCGCTTTGTTTACAGTCTGTGGTGCACAACAATGTCAAACGCACATACTTCAAAGAGATAAACGGAGAACGTATGAGAAGTTAGCAAACACGTCTATTTGTCTCCCTCTCTCGTGTTTCTTATTGTAAGGATTATAGAGGCAGAGCGGGGGCCTGATAAAGTAACCTTGTTTCAAACCAACCTAATCCGCCTGTGTCAATACACAGATAAACCTAAAAATGGCGTGTGCAAAAGAGTAAAGGTAAACATATCAGAGCCTTGGTACTTCAGTCTAACAAAACAACCGCAAACAGGGGCGTCCACAGAGACGCAGATTACTGTGAGAGGCAGCTGGTTTTGTCCCCCTCGCCGAGGAGGCATGAGGAGACAGTAATCCTTAACCTCTCAAACCTCTTGTGCGGCAAAGAGCTAATACATCAGAAAAAAAATCTACTTAAATTAAATGTCAGGTGATTGCTAACAGTGTTTGCTGTAAGTGGGCCAAGCCTCCTACGGTACTGAAATGGAAATTTTTATAAACAATGGTTAGTTAAATTTTGTTAATGTTTAGTTTTAGTTTGAGTTAATTGATGCATGTTAAACAGCAAACTGCAACAATTCAGTTTTTTGGTGAACATAATATTTATTGTACATTTGGACATATTCTGATACTCTTAAAAATGGTGCCAAGAAAGAACCATTTTGGCTGTATGGTTCCATACAGAACCTTCAACATCTGTAGAACCTTTTTGTTTCACCAAAGGTTCTTTGTAGTGGAAAATGGTTATTAAAGGGCCCAAATGAAACCTTAAACTCATTGCTGTGAAGATGCAACATCATGTTTCATGTTTACTACATTTAGAAAAGCTTCCTCAATAATGGCGTTACATGCTATGGGCAAAAAGAATGTGATGCAGAAGTGCAGGATGGCCTTTAGAGTGATTTTTAAGTGTGTACAAAAGCTCACAGTCAAAGAGCAAGACAAGCCTTTTGAAGAGTTCTTAACCATCCTCTCTGTGATGGCAAAAGAGGATCAGGTAAAAGCAAGTGACATCAGTTCCATTCAAACAAACTTCACGAAACGTGAAAATTAAAACAGGAAAGTGTGACTGGTAATGCTTTTCAGATTCACATGCAGCTCCTGATGAAAGCCCACCTCAATTTATAAAGGACGTGACCCTGATCCTCATGATTAAAGCTCTGACACAGTAAACGTGTCTACCTGCAAAAGTAGATCTACCACATCACCTACAAGGGCACTGTAAAGCCCATTGCCTTTAAGAGTAATAAAGCCCTTAGAACTGAAGAACACAAGAGAGAGTCAGTATTCATAAAGATATTCTTTCTTCCCTTATGTAGGTTCGTACTGAAGACACACTGTATTCATTGTGACAGGTATTTGAGTGAACATGGCTGATAAGGATGATGTTCGTGTTTCACTCTTATTCTCCACAAACCTGCATAGATCGGCAGTCTGCTGGCTTTCTCCAGCTTCTGCGCAGAGATCTGAGTTTCAGCAAAGAACCCTGAATTCAGCAACTAATAGAAGAAATAGTGACTGTCATAAAAGGCTCCCCTTAGAAAACCATCTGCTGCTTACAAAGAGTTCATGCTGAGGTCTTTATTAGATATTTTTGTGTGTTCTTCATATTTCTCATATATAGGATTACTGTGACCCCACAGGATGATATGAAATGAGTTGTGTTAGATGATGTGGGACTGCTGGAAAGGAGTGACAGGATGTTATTGCATTGTGATGATGAATTATACTCAACATAAAAAAATACATTGAGGAAATTGGACATGTTATATTGAAATATCTTATATTTTTACTGTGCAAACTGAAACACTCATATTTGGTTTTTAGTAGACACCTGCACTTTTCATGCTTAAAGGGTCTTATTATTGTTCAACAGTTAGTTTTAAGTAACAAGCATAATCAACCAGGGAATCAGAAGAACAATTCTAAGAATCAAGAAACAAAATCAATAATAAGATTATTAACACAAATCAATGATAACGAACAGGTTTGATAACGAACTAATGACAGCACATGAAAAATTAATCGACGACAGAAATCTAATTTAAGTCCAAGACGACGGCCATATTAACCAGTGTATCATAAAAACTGTAAACCTTTAAAATTATAATACCATAAGTTGCCATAAAAGCATGCCAAATACCCTGTTCTGCTCACTGGACACAAATTTAAGACCCAGACTTATACGTCACACCTGGCAGCAGGTCAGAACAGTAACAGATAAACACTCTCATCTGGCTGGGAGCCGCAGTGGCCTTTTTGCTTTGACTGATGAAAACATGCTCGGCTATTCTCATCAGTGCCCCAATGAGCTCCAAATATTCTTTTGACCGAGCATCGTCATGGAGACAGACCTGCCAGCAGCCAGTGGGTTTCATTGTGAGGGGCACACAGTCATCATTTGCTAATCAGATTTCTCTCATCAGTCAAACCTGTTTGCTTTGTTTGCACTGGAATTGGAAAAGCTAGCTAAAAGTAAACACATACACACACGACTGTACTTAAAATGTATGAGATCAGAACAGACTAATACAACTGCTCATGCTCTCTAATATTACAAGATAGATACAGAATGTTTGGTTGTAAATATTGTCACAGTCTAATTAAACAAACATGACATGTACATGTATATCATAGTCTTACTGCTACCATGTCAGTGTAGCGGAGTGTGACATTATAGTCGAGCTCTGAGGGAATATCTATGCGATCTTCCAGATCTTATGCATCTAACGATGCCAAGAAAAGGATTCTGTGAAGAGTACTGGGACATGCAGAAAAGCATATGAGGCTTCTGTGTGAACAGACCTATAAATAATGCATTCCCTAAGACATCTGCAAAAATGTGTCTCATCTTGCTCAGATGAACACAGACTCTTTTAATACAGCAGGATGTATGTTTGTATCTGTGTGCACATGCATGCATTCCTGTGTCTGAAATGCAAAGAGTGTGTTGTGTTAATGTGTGCGCATTAGTGTTATGGGTATGCATGCTTCTGCCTCTGGGTGCTTAGAAGGAACATTCTCAGCTGCAAAGCCCCAGGATGATGCGTCTCCCAGATACTTTGCATCCCATCGCATGTTGTATACGCTTGAAAAAAAACATTGGCTGCTCACATGTGCTGAAAGATTGATCCACTACTATCCAGTTAACACAGAATTTAGGAATGCTGGAATTCTCAAACAATTTTCTTAAATCTTTTAAAACATTCTTGCAGAAATGTTAGTAAAATGCATTTCCAACGTTTTGATATAATTTATCAAAAATGTTATTCTTAGCAGATTTGCACAGGCAGCCTATAGACCAGCTTTGAAACAGACTGGGAATGTAATTTAGTAACAAGGGGGACTTATAGATTTGTGAATCACACAGTCACAGCTGCTGGCTGGTGTTCTATTTTAATGCATATTATTTACATAAATTTACCCTATTTTTGCAACATTAGTTTTCACTTCACTGTGCCTTGATCTCTGAAGTTAGGAAACAGCCAAAAAAACTAAAAGCTTTGTTACTCTTCTGTGGGACTATCAAAACTGCAAAAGCCCTCTTAGGTGTTCCATATCCAGGACAAATTGTCTGAGTATAGGTTGGGGGGTGGGGGCGGGTAGGGGGGGTGGAGAACAGCTCCAAGCTGTGTCTGAGTGTTATTTTTTTGGCCAAAGGAAAAACTACATATTAAAAACATTTTCACTTATGTAGCGCGGTTTGTTGCCAGAGCAGATTTGATTGACATGGTTAGCTACATCATCTCTAGCATCTAAATGAGACAGTGGGTAGTGCATGTGTTCTGCTACTTGATGGTGCTTATGTGGATGTCCTGGGTTTGATTCTGGCTTATACCATTTCTTGATCCCATCTATTTAACTGTCTACAAAATAATCAAGTTAGTTATTAGTAAAGAAATGTATTAGTTAATTGTTAGTCTGTATGCTTGTTGCAAGACTACATTTACTTGGAATTTATACTTTAATTTAAATTAACCTCATTGCATTTTCTATATTCCTCAAGGCCTGCAAAGATAATTGCCATCTGGAAGTGAAAAAACCATTCATTCACATTTATTAAGAATATGTTGTAAAATCACCTAATGATATTAAGGCACAATGATAACAGATTTAATTACCACTTACTAATTACAATTTACTTGTGATAATCACATCTTTGACCGGTGACATTTTACATTTATTAACAGAGCTGAAGCGTTTTCCAACAAAAAAGGCAAAACAATATTTACCATAACACAT
>JAZGTK010021852.1:0-10466 GCA_036877625.1 Ambastaia sidthimunki
CTGGCTCTGCCTCCTTCAATTGAGAAAAACAAGGACACGTCCCACAAAACGGAAAAAAACGAAGATACTGACGTTTGCTTTGTCCAATCAGACAACTATTAAGAAAAACACACCACTTACTGTAGCCACTGAGATTGGCTTTCGGCGCACTTGAGGCTGGAGTAAGTGTGTGTTTTGTACAGAGTGTTCTGTTCGCAAAGCACAACCCAGAATAAGAGCCATTGGTCAGATTGATATTTTTGCTGATGTTTGCGAAAGGGAAGGGAGAGGTGAGTTTGTCCCGAGGGTTAGATCGCATGGTGCTTTTCAAACCCCCGTGCTTTTTCGACTTGAAAAAACAATCACGGCTGCCTATGAGATGACGAAACATACCGTATGTCCGCTGGAGCTGACGGAAACACGCACGCAATAATTGTATGTGGTCAACTCGAGCTCTGTTAACTTAATAACGTGATACAGTTGCACCTGAAACAGTTATTCCGGCCTGTTCTCGTGCAGGAGAGCTGAAATATTAACAGTGCTTGATTATGACGTCTAATATTCTTTATGCCAGCGTGCTAGTGACGTTAAAACGTCTCCGTGCAAGATGTGTACAAAAAAATAAATGTTTAGACTAAACTTACATATCCCAGTTTATTATTTATTTTAATCCTTATCCTTACACCCTTATATTGTTTTATATTTGTCTTATATTGTTGAGAAATATTACTATGTCGACATATACATCTCTTTATTATTATTATTATTTTTAAATAGGACCAGACAGTGATAGTAAGAAATAAATGCATGAAATATACTCATGGAAACAGAGGTGTAATTTAGGCGAAAACGGTGGCTACTTTGGGAAAGCTTGAATATAAGATTTTTAGTCACTACACAATTCCAATATTTTCATCATACTTTCATTTTGATGACCACTATTATTGTAGCATATGGAAAATAATAATACAGAATGAGTAGGTGTGTTTTAACTAGTAGAGTGGGTAGTTAACATGTCCATTGACCTTCAGACATGTCCATTGACCTTAACTTAAACCTATCAGGTTTAAGTTAAAATTTGCATAAAAGTACATGCATGGGAAATATAAAAAACAAACACAATACTGTTTTAAAACTGTATAAACAGTGTAAGAGCCTTTTCCACCACAAGACATACCAACTTCCCAAAAGTGTTTTATGGTGACTACTCATCAATAGTTGATATCTTCAAAACATCTTTCCTCAGACAATCAGACAGTTTTTTGGTCAAATCAGTGAGAAGCACAGTCACATAACGTATCTTTTAATATATGCTAAAAACCGGTTTTAGAGAACTGCTGGTGTTGTTTGTACACCTCTAGTCAATGAGTAATTTACAAGTTCTCAAACTGGCAGCATGCCATTTCATGAGCCCTGATAAACACTATAGCAGACCGTTGCAATCAGTAGTTATATTACAAAAACAGGTGACGGATTCAAACACACTTATGGCTCATTCCAAAGATACCGGTTTGGCCTTCATGCACAATCAGTTACCCAGTTTCTTTGAAACCATAGGATTTCATTTATCTTCCTATTTGGCCACAGTCTTCTATGCACTTTGTCTGTCACACATACGTATGAGTGTTTGAGATATAAACATAACCATCTTCGTACAACTTATATCTTATTTAAGTCAAGCCTAGCAGGGAAAAAGAAAATACAGAGGCTTTAATTAAGTTATCTAATTGATAGCTAACATGACTTAACCTTTGCCAAGACAAGGCAAATGAATAAGCATGCCATTGCCTGCTTCAGGCTTATCTGATTAGGGGGTGAGCCACTATCTCATGTTGAATGCATCATAACTAGTACTAGTTACACACTTTCAGGAAGTCACTACTGTTTTAAGAACTTTTTTTTGGTTGTTTTTGTAGATCAAACCTACATGGTGCCTGTTGTTTGCTACAAAGTTTGAGCTTGTGCTGCAGAATGCCTCAGTACACAAGTGCAGCATTTAGAAATGTACTTGCTTGTATAAAGACTTAAATTAAATTTTAATAAGACTTTGGATGATTAAATGCCTAAAATTTAGTTTTATAGACAAATAAACTTCAACTAAGCCAACATATTATTTTTTTTACAAAAGTAAAATTTTATTTAATATTTATTTTTTTCCATTATGACTCAATTACTCAATTAAATTTTTTTTTACAGAAAGACGAAATTATAGTTACATGTATCAAAGCTTTTTCATTTTTGTTTGGCAAGTGTCAGTAATATTTTCAAAGTAATGTAAAATGGCATGGCTAAATCCTTCAACCAGTAATGCATTTCAGGAAGCTCCATCTGATGATCTCAGCAAACATCTGCACTATAATAAATAAATAAAAACTTATGGGCTGAGACAAGTGATCCAAACCCTTTTGAAATGCAAAACAACTGCAGTTGAGACGTCTCTCCACACAGCTGGCAGAGAAGGTGCTCTGCCATCTCCTCAACTCCTGACCTTGAGTTGTGTATCTCCCTGCACCTCATAAAGTGAAGGATGATGTCACAGCACAGAATAAATGAATGCCAGAGATGACCTCACTTAGGGGAAATTGTTTAATGTTCGTTCCTGTCTTTACTACCCCTTATTTACACTGCTGTGTTTGCTCGCTCACAAGTAATTACAGTGCTGGACTGAAATTCCCAAATCTCAACAACACATGACAATAAGGTGTGTGCCAGCCAAACTTCCCCCCAACCCTGTCAAACCAACACCACATTTGCAGGGCGAAATTATCTGAAGGTTCATTTTAACAACCTCGCAGATAATGAGAAGAGAGGAATCGTAAATCGGAAAATGTTTACAGCTGGTCCTATTAATAGACGTTTTGCACAGCGCTCTGCATAACCTCATATTTGGCCTTCCTGTTGGGAATGGAACCTTAGTGAACCTCAGTCTTATTTTGCAAAAGCAACTTAACATCTGCTTTGCATTGTTATTAATTTGAGCAAGTTTTATGAGCCTCAATGTGTTTTTTCTTGGCCCCTCTTCGCCCAGCAGTCATGTGTTTTAGCTGTCCTCTGCTCAACTACAAACCTGTTTCAGCCAGGCAGAGCAACAACCTTTGACGGTTAGTCAGTCTTAGTTGGCCCAAAATGTGTCCAAAAGAAGGATGTAAACAGTCGGCTTTGCCAGCAGGGATTTTTTTTTAATTTTCTGTCTCTCAGAGCTCAGTGTCGTGCTGTGAACCGCACATGCATGTGTGTTTTTGCTTTGCTCTCTGTGTTGTACTAGTGGGGTCAACCAGAAATCTTTCTCTCTTTCCTGCACTTTTGCTCTCTTTATCTGATTTGATCACATGGTTCAATTTCTTTTATCTCACCCAATCTTTCTGAAGCAAAATTGTGTGTGTAAAAGAGAGAGAGAAACAGCCTACAGTGCAGGCTAAATTATTCAGTTTGTGTTACTTTATAAAGTTATACTAAATTATCAGTTATACTACAATTAAAAAGCAACACAGTTTATAACTGACCACATTTATTATTTATGCCTGGCAGACAAATCCTATAGGCCAGGGGTGTCCAAACTTGGTCCTGGCGGGCCAGTGTCCTGCAGAGTGGAGGTTTCTAGTCGGCTTTGATTAGCTGGTTCAGGTTTATTTGACTGGGCTTGGGGCTAAACTCTACAGGACACTGACCTTCCAGGAGCAGGATTAGACATGGACTATAGACTAACTATAGACTAACACTTAAACCTTTATGAAACCATATTTACTAACACTACCTTTAAGGAGCCATATCTATAGAGAAGAACAGCATAGAGGGGTGGACTTGACAATATGTAGATACCTAGCAACCGCCAAGCAATGTTTTAGCAAAACACTTGAGCAACTGCATAGCAACACCCTAGCAACCAACCAAAACACTTGCACTAACAAAACTCATTTAGGTTATTTAGAATACCTAAATGACCTCATCTCAACACATTGGAAACAACACAAAAAAACCCTAGTACTTATGTGGCAAATACCATTTACGTTTTCTTTGAAAGTTTACTTTGGCTATGACTATAGCCCTGAAGTGACATGTGCTTCAATAAAGTATCAGCAAGCTTCTATTTTCCTATTTTACTCTTGTGTACCATTGTGCAGTTCCAGGTCAGGGTCATCACCACAGTGCAGTTAATTAAAGACTGAAAATTTCACAATAACATTCCAATCAAGTTCAAGCCCTGAGCCGGACTAATGCCAATCCAAAAACTCTAGGATGACGTGTGACCATCCCTAATAATAGAAAGCAAGGGGCCCGTCTAAATTGTTGTATGATTTCACATGGTTTCATTTCACCTTCCTGTTTCACCTTCCTCCAGCGGCTGGAGGAAACGTTACAATTTGGTCCCAGAGGTCAAAGACCTTTAGAGGGTCAAGCTGACTCTCTTGTTGGAATTAACAGACACTCTCTGATGTGACAAACTGCTTCTGCTTACTGAGAAAAAAGTGCCTAAAGGTCAGAGTGTATCTGACCTGTGTGAATAACCAGAGGGTAAATGTTTTCTAATCCTTTAACCAGCAGGAACCTTTTCTTCATCTTTTTTTTTAAAAGCTACGAGGCAGGACTACTAACAGTGATTTCACAATGGTTATCACCAATTTAGTGGTAGTGAAACCAGCAGGTCAGCTGATTAGTAACCGTATTAAACAAATTAAACAAACAACATTGACAAGTTGTAGAGACAAATGATTAAATAGTGTTTTTGTACACCCACATTAGATGTGTCAGATCAGCACGCCCACACCAGACATCACAAACAAATGCTAAAGCCTCTCTTACCAATCTAGTGCTCATACTCTGGTGTAAAATATAGTGTAGCTATTCTATGTGTTGCATTGACTCTTAAATTAAGTGTGGTGCTTAATTTAGAAGTGACTGGCAACCCAGGGGAAAATGTTACTGCTTAGAGCAGGGGTGCCCAGTTCTGGTCCTGGAGGGCCAGTGTCCTGCAGAGTTTAGCTCCGACCCTAAACAAACCAGCCTGTTTATACATTTTGAATAATCTTGAAGCTCTTGATTAGCTGGTCCAGGTGTGTTTGATTCAGTTTGGACCATACTTAGCTACACTAGATTTTACACCAGAGCACTAGATTGATAAGAGAGACTTTTTACATTTGTTTGTGACATCTGATGTAGGCATACTGATCTGACACATCTAACGTGGGTGTGAAAAACACTTTATTGCTTTAAGTATTGACTTTGTCTCTACTTAGATACTTCAGCTACTACTAAGAACAGAAGAACACTAAAAATACTGAAATTACTACAGCCTGCTTTTCAGTAGGAACATCTGAAAGCAGGAGACTCCAGTAGTTCTCCATCCAATCCCATTGAAAACCAAATGTGATATTAGAGCGATTACATTTTACATTTATATTTATTCATTTGGCAGACACTTTTATCTGAAGCAACTTACAGTAAATTCAAGGTTTTTTTATCAGTACTTGTGTTCCCTGGGATCGAACCCACAACCTTTGCATTGCTAACGCAATGCTCTAGCAGTTGGTGTCTATGTAGCTTACAATAATGAAGCATATTACCTCAACATTCACATTCTACTTGGAGCTTCTGTACACATGTGCTAATTAAGTTTACACTTTACTGCAACCTCCTACGCAACTGAAGAGCTGAATGCCAGCCCTGTAAAATGCCACAAGTAGGAGTAAAGAAACACGTGTAAAGTAAAGACACGTAAAATTGTCTGCCGTGTCGACTGCTGGTTTAGCACTCATTCGTTCTCAAAACGGCTGCTGGTACCTTTAAATCATGTTTGAAGGTGAAGATCTTTTACTATGATTAAGCACAGAGCTGGATCAGGAAAACAGCTATGAAACCTGGTTCCATATTTGCATAAAAAGACCAACTTTGCCTTGGGTTATCTGATAACTCTGCTTTCTGCATAAACACACAGGAGTTTTTTAAAATGCAGAAACATCTATATCACAGAGAAGAAGTTCGCCCACGGCAGCCGCAGACGAAGTCTGAAAAGCCTGGTGAACACCTACATCTAACAGAAACCACCGGTGTCTGTCTCACTGCTAAACCACAGCTTTAATGTCACACCCAGCACCATCTAACAGCCTGTGCAAGCCAGTCACTGCTGCATGATAAATAGAGTCTATGTGATAATCATTATCCTCACATACTTAAGTAGTCAATATTTAGACGCTTTAATATGTGTATAATGAAGGTTTCATAGATAACTATGTTTAAGTAGATTAAGATTAAAGATAGACTATCAGGGCTCAACAATTATTAAAAGTTTTTTCATTCGAATCATTTGTATGAAATTCATGTGCAATAATGGCTGAAAATTTAACAGCATGACATCTATGCGTTTATACACATACAAACACATGCCCATTCAAACACACAGTGTTTATAATGTATATGTGTGTGTGTGTGTGTGTGTGTGTGTGTGTATATATATACAGAGCTAATACAGAGCCACAGAGTAATTCTGTACAAAATACATGTACAGAGCTACAGAGCAATTCATTTGTTTCTAGAAATTCCTTGAGGAAGCATTCAACACATGTACAGCAACCTCTCTCTGAATGACGTGCAGTCTTTGATAAAATACCTGTGTAATTTCTACTGTCATTTCTGCTTTGATGTGGAGAAGGATGTTTAAAGGCACTAATAACAGTGTTAGCAGCAGACAGGGCTTGGAACACACACAATACTGCTTGGAACAGAGCAACCAACTAGACCTGCTCTACTATATTTCTTGGTAAACCAATTTGTTTGGTGTGGATTTGAGATTTTGAATTTGTGTTTTCAGGCAAAGTGGAAACCTACTGCAAGTAAAATGTAAAAATTTAAACGATGTCTTATTGCATATATATATTATATATGTGTGTGTGTGTGTGTGTGTGTGTGTGTATATGTCTTTATCATAACCCTATGTATTACACTTCAGCCTCTATCCTTTTCCCACGTAAAGGACATGAATGATACCTCAAGCAACATGGCTTGAAAATGAAAGTGCTTATTATTTTTTTATTAACTTTTCTTAGCCTTACAATGCTAAACAATAAAATAGGTGGACTAACACTGAAGGAGTGACATAAGGCATAACTAGGGCTGAAAATACTGTAGCGACTAGGGCGGACTTTTTTGACTTGGGTCAGTGAGAACCCACCTAGCAACCACACAGCATACCCCAACAACCACCCCAAAAACCCTAGCGACTGCTAGCAACACACCCGATCACCACACACATTTTCATTAGAATATTAAACTCATCTAGAAAATCTAGAAATGATGACACACTTTTGGAGTTATGATGCATTTCATTGTCACAGGATTCCGCTATATGTACTGATTTCAAACACATCTAATCTTTTGCATGAGTATGAATGGGTCACATTTGTAGACTTGAGGAGATGCTGGGAAACGTCTCCAATGCCTACTGCTGCCCTCTTTTGGAAGTAAAGGGGACTGTATTTCTAAAAAGATCTCTGGATTATCAAACAGTATTTTTATGCACAACCATAGCGTGTCAGAATGACAAAGGCATTTCTCTCTGAAATCTACCTTATCTTTGGGCTGGGGAGATAACAAGTTGTAATTATGGTTCAGCCAAGGGTGGCGCGACTAATGTCATTCATGGCCTCAGCACGGGATTCACAGAGCAAACAGAGGTGGTGGTTTTTCTCTGTGGCCTGGCTGAGTAAATAGATGAAGGTCCCTGAATAGAGACCAGATATATGAAACCACAGTCTCCCTTTTCATTGCGTGGAAGAACATGGGGTTATAGCTGCCAAAGGAACAAAAATACTACCAGCTTGTGGAATGTCTTGGCATTAGCAAATAGAGAAGCAAACTCATTATGAAAAAGAGAGAAAGGGAAAGGAAGCGAGAGATAGAGAGAGAGAGAGAGAGGAAGAATAAAAATCCCCTCAGGCTAAATGCCAGCAGCCTCAAATCAAACTCCTGCATAAAAGAAACCTTGAGCATATCTCATGGAAGCCACGAATCTCAAGTTCACCTAGCTACTCTTAAGCTGAGTCAACATTTTCTATTTCTCTATTTTGACCCACTCCATTCCTCACATTACGAATTGTTCCTTCTCTTGAACTCTATTTCTTGTTTCTCTTTGACTAAACTGAATGATAATCTGAAGTAAGCAATAAAGAAAAACACACATGACTAATTTTCCAGCCACAAAAAGAAACATCTATAATCTTTACTGTAATGGAAATGGATGGAATTTCATTGTCATACAGAACCACTGACTATGACACTGGATTTGGCGAACAGTGATGCTGATAATTATAAATGCCACATAAACATTCCTCGGCTTTAGACAAACAACACAACCAACAGGAAGGCAATCAATCTACCCTCTGAGATCTCTGCATATGACATGCCCAAGTTTTGTTGCCTTTGTTTACGGACATGTTTGCACTTGTTCAGGGAGACTGTGGAGGAAAAAGCTTGTTGATGGACGACCAATTACCTTCAGCCTCTTATCCTGTCACAGACTGAGATGAACCACATGACCTTTGAAGAGTCTTGTCGCCCGGGGTTGCCTTTGTTTTCTTTGGATGTGTTACACCAGGAAAAGTTGTAAATATGCTTTGGTTTTTTTTTAGCTTTAACAGCTCCCCTTTTAACCTGATTTTCAAAACAGAAGTTCTAAGATATTTCAAGCCTAAATCAGGATATGGTAAAGGAAGTCCTGCCTCCACCAAAGTTTCGTCAAATGTTTAATTTTTATTTTCATGACAGAGCGAAATTCCCTGCTTCTTGTTGTTGAGCAGGAATACCACAAAGAACAATTAAAAGAGTTGTGTCAGGGAAAAAGTGACTGCATGCAAACTGCAGCTAAATTTGGTTGTCACACCTTTTTAAATGCTTAATCCTGTTCTGTACACACTCTGTTACAGTTCTAATCCACATTAACGTTAATCATCACATTAAATTCATGTAGCATGTGCAGAACGAACATTTTTATTTCATTTTTATTTTATTATATTTTATTACTTTTATTAGACTAGATGTTTTGAATACCCAATTATAACTACATATTCCAACCAGTGCCATTTTGAGAGTGACTCCTGTATTCTGTACACACACATAACAATAATTAAGTTGATTCACTGTATTTACTGTACATAGAACTGACACTCCCAAAACCTTGTTTTAGGGATTGCCACTCCCGAAACCGCAGTGTGTACGTGGCTATTGTCAAAGCAAAACAAATGCATATAGATTTACACATCTGGTACCTATTGTTGAGGCTGTTATCCTTATTAGTATTATCAATCACTTTAATAACTGCACCATTGGAGGGGAAAAGAGATTTCATTGAGTGTGTATTTCTACTCCAGATTTACTAGGTCCAGTTTTATGTCAGCAGATAAAACAATGACAACAACCTTCCCTGTTTCATTAAAGAGGTTCAGTCAGGGATCTAGAGTGGAAAAACTCCAGAATGAGTCCAAAAACTTAAAACAAAATTAAAAACAAAAGCGAAATACTACTGAAAGCTTGCGGTCCCTTACTATGACTAAAGGGTGTTGGCCCAACACAGAGTATCTGGGTGAAATAATGGTTGACGATCCCTTAAGGGTAAATTTAATGTCTTTTACTGCATAGCATGACATCACATCAAGATAAAGCCAAAACACAGTACTACTGTAAACAGTACTTGACCAAATACTATTTTACTTTTGACGCCTCATTCAGTCCAAACTGTAAAAAACAATGCGTTAATGCCAAAAATGTCCCATTTAGCCTCTGCAAAAAAACCCAAAGAAGTTTGAAAACCAAAAATACACCAGTATTCATATGGACGATGGTTCAATTCACAACAAACAATTGACAACAAAACATGAGAAGATCTGCTTGGATGTTTTTTCTGTACCGACAGAGACACGGTCATTTGGTGACAAACACATCCCAAATTGAGCTGCAGTGCTCCTTGAAACAAACACCCCTCCACCCTCAATATCTGGATAGTGTCGACAGAGTCGAACAGATGAATTTGCGTTCTAGGCGCAGCTGACTCTGCCTGCTCTTGGCTTTATCCCTGGTTTTTAGAGACCTAAATTAGACACAGACAACAGACTCTGTGCCGAGGGTCAGGCCAAAGCCCGGGGGCGATATAGAGGACAAGAATATTCCAGCAAAGCGTATGATGAAAGGGCAGCATTCCTGTTTATGGAGGGTCTTTTTAGAGGGCTCAAGAGCAGCTTATAAACTCCCACTAATTTAATTAAGCAACGTTACAGCCGGCTGACTGGAGCCTCACGTGGAGAGAGAGAAAGAGAGAGAGAAACAAAGAGGAAGATAGGTAGTGAAAAAACAATAAGTGAAAAGGTGTGTTTTATCAGCTTTGCTCTTTGTTTGGAATTTCTACCGTTTTTACCTTTACAATTACATTTTACTTTCTCTACTGGTTATAAGCATGTCACAGGGTTGTTTACTGGCAATAGTTATGTGACGTCCATTGTCCT
>JAZGTK010021853.1:0-10466 GCA_036877625.1 Ambastaia sidthimunki
TTGTATTAACGTTATTGCTTTGTTAATGGACATTTTTAAAAACAGTAACATTTTTAAAACATTCCACTAACAACTTAAGAATAACGTTTTGATATATGTGATGTATAATGTAACAAAGCATTATACTAATGGTACGGCAAGACTGTCTAGAATGTTAGACAACGTTCTGAGAATGTTCCCTGCAAAACATCTTTTGTCCTTTGATTCAGGTCAAAAACACTGAGGTTTGTCCTTTCATTTGACTGTAGTTTGAATGTGTCTGTTAATAATAAAAATATTGACTTCATTCATGGACCTGTCACTCCACTGGCCTGTTCACTCGCTGTTTATCTAGAGCTTCTGGTGGATCAATGATTATATTAGCAGTGATATCAGACAGCACAGAGCTGAGAAATCAATGATGCTAATGAATCTCACCTTGATTTGCCTTATTAACTTGCCCACTTCATACGATTCAGCAGGTTGTGAGTTAATTCTGCTATTAATTGGTTTAAATGTATTTTTAGTGTTTGTTAAACACAGCTTTTGTCACATGTCTTGCGTAACACAGGATGTGGTTAGCTGTAACTGGGCTTTGCAATTGTGTTCATTTAGGCTGACTGAGGTAAAATGCCATGCAGTGTACGGTTGGCACAGTCTGAAATCTCTGTACTGAACTTTGTTTCCTGTGATTGGGTACAATACAAGCTGTGCCACAGATGACCTAGTTGCATGAAGTTTATTTTGTTTGCTTGCTTTGTCTCTTATCTTATCAAACTTAATGTAATCTCTCAGACACGCAACCCTTGTTTTTGTCGTAAAGTTTTAAATCAAACTCTTTTATTTCACAAATCAGTAATCCAGTTTTCTTTGATGTGACCCCTTTAAATTCTAAAGCTGCAGTCCTTAACTTGCTTCTCTACCGCCATCTCTGTTTGAAACATAAAATTGCAGGTAACTTTACGTACTTTTCTTTACTTATGTTAAAGTCAAACGAAGCCAAATAGCATTACCAGGGAAATGGGACATGACATCTCAAATGATACAATTATTATTATAAATTTACTGTTAGGAATTGGGGATAAGATAAGGGGGCCGTTTTAAACACTGATCTTTCATGTACTTGCTTAATAACATATTTTTGTTCATTTTAATCCAAAAATGTTACAGGCCGCAGCTTTAACCGCAGTGCAGGTAGGTGCACATGTGTTTGTAATACAGTTCCAAGGCGAGTTCACAATACAAATAAGAACATGCAGCTTTCCTGAAGGTGTGTCCTTGAGAACACATGCCTCCATTATCAGCTCAGCCGTGTCCCTCAGGGTGATATTACTGCTTTCAGAACCAGAGGCCTTGACAATGAGTCTCTGTGAACTTACTTTGAGGAACTTTCAGTGCAGTGGTACTACACAGCTAACAGAAAACATTCTCAGAATGTTTGCTAATGTTCTCTTGAAACTTTGTGCGTACAAACAAAAGTTTTCCAGTACCGTGACATTATGAGTGTAAAGATGCTACAATTATGCATTTTGCACTTCCTGTCTCTTACGTTCTCGCATTTCCTCTGCAGGGGCTGCACAGACGTGCTTTGCTGTGTGATCTTCGTCATCGTCATCCTTGGCTACATAGCGCTGGGAACAGTGGGTGAGTTTAGCTCGTTAGCGTGCGGTTCATAGGAGAGCGTTATATAATGCAACTCATGTATCCGTCAGTGTTAAACAGCCAATAGAAACAGCGGGAGAACGACAGTCGCAAACAGCAGCGTCGTTATGTTCCGTTAAACTTCTTAAAAGAAAAAGCAAGCCATTCATTCACCGTGACATTTGATTGGTTACATAATTGATGGTTTTAAATGTGAGCCTGTGGTTAAGACAGCAAGAGCCTCATACACTTGAGCTGTTTCTGGGAGTCTCACAGCTTGCTCGACTGTACGATCTGTCTATTTTGGTAACACACCGTCTGTGGTGGTTATAAATGCGTAGGACGTATTTGACTGTTGACTGTTCTCAGATCAGGAGTGGATTTAGTGGAAGTGTCATGTAAGGTTCTGACTGTTTTCTGAAGATCTGCATTTTTCTCGCATGGTTCCGCTCTGACGTCTCATTGGTTTAATTTGGATGAGAATACATTAATATGATTGGCTGGGAACTCATTGGCCTTGTTTAATTGCAACTTCTTTTGAGTTACAATTAACCTAAAGTCAGTTATTGAGCAAGTACATGACAGATCAGTGTTTAACACAATTCCTTTACCCTGATTCTTAACAGTAAGATTATAATAATGATTTATAATGTGAGCTGTTGGATCCGATTTCCTGGGAAATGTCAGTTTAGCTTCATTTGATTTAAAAATACGTAAATAAAAGTATGTAAAGTAACCTACAGTTTTATGTTTTAAACAGAGATGACATTGAAGAAGCAAAAGTTATGAATTACAGCTTTAATCTCAAATGCGATTTCTGTTTCCACTTCAGAATCAGATTGCATCAGATTGGATTGCATCAGATCGAGAATCAGATTTCACCGCTTAATACATCACTTAATAGTTTCAAGCAATTAGATCACGGGGTAATGATTCTCTGAGCTGCAGTGTGATTGGTCGGTTCGCTGTAGACCAGAGTCACAGATATTCAGTTACATGCAGAAAACCTCTTGTGCTCTAAATCAAATATAGGACTTTAATTTCATTGTGAGTTTGTAGTTCTTCTATTTTTATCGTTGTTTATCCTTAACTGTGGCTGCAGGTTCGGTGTTGCCCTAAATACTGACGTTTCTGATACAACATTTGGTACAAATTTGTTCCATGTGCACAATAAATTTTAAAAAAGCAATTAGGGAAATAGTCCAATGTTTGTAAATAAATTTAACGTTGTGTGATGAAACATGATTCGTTTTTGTCATTTATATCTTAAGCTTGGATGCACGGGGACCCCCGGAAAGTGGTCTACCCAACAGACAGCTATGGGCAGTTTTGTGGACATCAGGGCACTCATAATGCGTGAGTATGAGAGAGAGAGAAATAAAAGCAATACAAATAAATTATACTTTAATAAATATGTAAATCATATTGAATATTAAAGATTGCGCTCTAACAAAACACACCCATAAAAGTCAGCGTTCGAAAATTATTGGAATATTTGCACAGTGTATGAAGGTTTTACGGTTTCTACGGTGGATTAAAACTGTGTTTCTTTCCGCAGAAATAAAGCCATATTATTTTACTTCAACATTCTACAATGTGCCAAGCCTACAGTCCTCATTAACCTCCAGTGCCCTACAACTCAGGTAACGCAAACACTAAATATTTTGGCTTTGCATTATTATGTTTGTGTAGCTGATTGATTCTTTCTTCTGTTTATCTCCTCAGCTGTGTGTGTCCAAGTGCCCGGATAGATTTGCTACATACCTTGACATGCAATACAGCTACAGACGCAATAAAAACTACTGGGAATATTACAAGCAATTCTGCAAACCAGGGTTTAATAATCCTGATAAGGTATGACATACGTTTGTTGGGAAATTTTAATAGAAGATTCTCTGCAAAACCGCTTTGAATACATTATGTTTGCAATATTATTTGTTGCAGCTGGAGGCAAAGAAATGACACATTTCGTCTTTAAATATTTCAGTCGCCACTTGCTAAACAGTAAAGTGTTCTGGGGGTGGGGCTTTGTACAGAGTGTTGTAAGGTTTTTTTACAGCCTTTGCACATGTGCAGTACCTGAAACGATCTGAAAAAACATTTTATAGCGCAATTTGCGCTTAAGAAACAGAATTTATGATATTGTTGATGTTTTCTTGTGACCTTAGCCAACGATTTAAGAGATATCTGTGTTCCTCCATTCCAGTAGATTCAAGTAGGTGTTGCAAAGATGGCCGCCAAGTGCGGCGACTTCCTTAAAAGGACTTGGGTTAAACGTACAAATGCGATGACGGTTGGTTAATGCTTAGCAAGACGATACGTCACGCTTGTACACACGGGCGCTAACAGACGCCTACATTTAACCGCCTGTCAGTGTGTAAATGTACCAGTGCAGACGGTCAGTGTTCTGATGTGCTGAGTCACTGGATTCTCACACATCCTCACACAGTGAATGAGACATTCAGAATCACACATAGTGATGCTGTGTGAGGCGGCCTGACGTATGTATGTGTGTGTGTGTGTGTGCATATGTATGTATGCGTATATATATAGATAAACACACATATATAGATAAAGCATTTTTTTGTCTTTGTCGTTTGACAGCCAATTTCTCAGGTGCTCAGGGATGAAGATTGTCCCTCCATGATTGTGCCAAGCAGACCATGTGAGTTGTTTAAACATGTTGAGTTTTGCGAATTTTGGTGCTACATTTTTAGCTTAATTAATTTAAATAAATGAATGACTCTAAATTGAATGACTTGATTGGTTAGAAGTACAGTATATAAAGCCAACACTGAACAGTTTAATGGATGTTGCTTGCACACTTGGAGGAGTTAAGAGTAGAAATTTAATAGATTATTTACAGAAAGTCCTGCAGCTGGACTACAAGAGTCTCTTTCAGCCCGCTGAGTTTCTGAATCCATTGTATGTGCTTACACGTGACATTGTAAGACATAGAAGAGATTGAGAAGATACCACAAATCTCCACTCTGTCAGTATAACAAAACCAGCGTGTCCTCTTTTTTTGTAAGCGGCACAGATTTGATACAAAACCTTTAGATATCTGCGTCTTATCTGCTCATAGGAATTCAGACCTTGCAGAGGACAAGAAAAGAGCAGACAGACACAGAGCATGTCCTCAAAAACCTCTTAAACGTGAACGTTGATACATTAAATTAAGTTGAAGAGTTAAATTATAATTCACTTGTTTTTATTCCTGTGAGTCAATTTTGCTTCAACTGAAAGTATTTCCATGTTCTGTCAGTTCTCCAGAGGTGCTTTCCTGATTTCATCACTAGAAACGGGACCTTAACTGTTGCCAACAAAACAAGTTTTAAAGATGGACAGGGTACAACCAGGAGTGTCGCTGATCTGAGAGATGCAGCAAAGTAAGTTCATGTTATTCCTATGTTTCTCATCTTGTTTCTGAGTTCAAAATCACCTCATGTGCCCTAAGCTTGCACAATTCTGTCCAGTGCTGCATGCAATAAAATTGCAACCGAATCAAATTTAGTCTGTCTCGCATTCTGTGACGCTTCTTAAAGGCAGGAAAGGCGATTATTTTTCCTGAAACGTTTTTTGTTGTGCTGGTTAAAAAGTATCTTTACATCCTAATAGCAATTGCGAAATAAATTGGTCTAACGGGACCCTAAAATGTTTGACCAGTCATTGCATTCAGTCCGATGCGTTTATATACGTTGGAAGAGGTGTGGCTTTGAGAGCGCTCTGAATGGAGGGCGGGATCTTAGGCTTTCAAAGCTAGGTTGCTTTTGCTAGCCTCTCTGAAATTGCAAAATGACCCCTTTATTATCATTTGAGTTTTAATGAGCTTAGATAAATTAGGATTGTGTTACTCCAGTATCCTTGCTGCACAATGTTCTGGTCAATAAAAGCATTTCATGGTCAACTTTTTGCATTACGACTTTCTAAGTATGAAAAGATCTTTCAGCCTGCAGTCAAATGTCAAGCAGTTTCACAATATAACCTCACCCGGTTCTTTTTTGTTTTTCCTGTAATGCATAGTGGCGAGATTAACATTTAAAAGTTAATCTGTGTTTAATACTGCAGTTTATTAAAATGGTCACAGTTGGCTAGCTAGTTGCATAGCGAACAAGTTCTTTCCAATGTTTGTTCTTAAATATACCGTCTTTCCATCTAGGCAAGAGAAGACAGTTATATCTGGGTATGACATGTGGTCTTACAAAGGTCAGAGTGTGTCTGGCCTTTTAAGCCGTGTGATAAGTCAAGCTACGCATGTTTGCATGAGTTTCTGCTGCCATTTTTGCCCTGATGTTAATGCCTGATGCCGTCCTAACCGATAACTTTGAGATTTGGTTTAATACGCTTACC
This sequence comes from Ambastaia sidthimunki, assembly GCA_036877625.1. NCBI lineage: Eukaryota > Metazoa > Chordata > Actinopteri > Cypriniformes > Botiidae > Ambastaia > Ambastaia sidthimunki. Next base: position 5,971 of record JAZGTK010021853.1, read on the forward strand.
GAAACAGACACTTTTTATGCATTGATCTTCGTGTGGCTTTTAAAGCAACTCTTTTTACCTGATTGCAGGTGTGAAGGTTTTCGGCTTCCTCTGTATTTTTGTAACACGCTGAATGCTTATTTTTTTGTAGCAAAGTTACGGCCATGCAGCAAGGAACTAAAAGGTCTTTCTTCTTCTTTCAGCCTTGAAACATGACCTTGTCTTTAGCTTATCTGCAGACTAACTCTCCTAACAGCATATTCGGCACACGCTCTCCCAGTCTCTGAGAGTCTGTGAAACTGAATTAAAACATCTCTGTGTAAACACAAGCTTCTGTCCCTCCTCAAAACCGAGGTCATTCCGTCATCGCTGTAGTTAAGGAGCTTTGTTAGCAGTTTAAAGGCAAATAGAAGGGAGTTAAAGAAGATTACCCGGTTACCAGGGAACCAAACTGATAGTGTTAATTAACAACAGTAGGACAGATTGTCTAAATGCAGTTTGAAATGTGCATTCCTGTAGCTCAATTGTCAGAGCATTGCATTAACAGCAAAAAATGTCATGGGTTTGAGTCCCAGGGACCACACACACTGATAAAATGCATCTTAAATGCACCGAGTGCAATAAGTCATTTTGGAAAAATTTGCCAAATGCATGAATGATACCATTATAACCTAATGCTGGGACAAAACTTCCAGCGTTTTCTTCACTGTAGAGACAAATTTATCTCACATTTGACATTTGTCTCATTTAGCCTCATTATGGGAACTTTATAATTTCAAGTATTCTGGGAAATCAAATATGCATATATGTGTAAATGTAATGTAAATGCATATACACATTATTGTTAAAAAAACTTTTACGTTTTTGAATAATAGTAAACTCATCAAAACTAAGAAATACACAAATGTAGCTTTTTTTGGAATTATGTTGTGAAAGACAAACTGAAAATAAGTTTTAAAGGAGTTTTCCTCTGTCCTTCATTTTAATTGGCTGCTTTTTCTTCATTATTTGGTTCAAATTATCCATTTCAAAAACATTTTTTTCAAATAAAATTGTAATTTTCTAATAACAGAAATGAATATGTTGGCACAATTATATTTTTGCCTACAATAATCATTTTAAACATTAAAGCAAATGGCTTTAGGTGAAAAGATGTTTAAGAGGACTATTTCAGTCAAGTGTGTTCGGTCAAACTTTGGACCGGTACTGTATAAATATTCTTTCAAATGTTCAGAAAACTAGATGTGAAGTGATTAGAAGCGTGTAATTTCTATGCTGCTAACGCTACTAAATATGTAGCATTTAAATAACAACATGTAGCATCTACTGCTTAAGATCTATACACTCATCCTCCATTGTGCATGACAAAACCCACTGTGGCTTTATTTCATGAATGGAGGATGATAGATCAAAGCTGATGTCTACTTACACCTGCGTGAAACATCCACCTGACCCCTCTTTAGATCCCTAATAACAACCTGTAGTAAGTCTCATTGCTTCTTAGCTTTGTGGACCGTATGAGGCACATTTATGAGAGAGTTCAGGCACTGCAGCTCCTCATAAACTGCTTTATACAGTTCATAGTGCTTTTGTTAAGCTAGAACGATGGTGTCACTGTGTGCTGTTTGTATTGATTTGTAGTGTTTGATTGCTCTTGCAGTGGCATAACCAGCCTGCTGGATGCCAAGGAGGTGGGGATTAAGATCTTTGAGGATTACGCCAGCTCGTGGTTCTGGATTCTAATGTAGGTATAACTTCTGCAAAAAGACTGAATGTAATTATTAACGTTTATAAGGGTTTGACATTTACATGAAGAAACAAATGAAAAACTGCTCTTGTTATTTATCAAAAGTCAGATGATGTCATGGGTCGTCAGATGATGTCACTGGTCGTCAGATGATGTCACTGGTCGTCAGATGATGTCACTGGTCGTCAGATGATGTCACTGGTCGTCAGATGATGTCACTTGCTCTGAACAGCAGTATGTTGCAGCTGATGCAGTATTTGTGGTCTTGTGGATGTTTGCAGTGGTCTGGTGATAAGCATGCTGGTCAGTCTGATGTTTATTTTGCTGCTGAGGTTCACGGCTGGCGTTCTCTTCTGGATGGTCATCTTTGGGGTCATCGCTGCTGTTGGATATGGTTGGTGAAATGTAGTGAACTCTACAGATCAGGATAGGCAATTTATTTTCTAGAAATTTTATTTCTGTGGAAGCATTTTTCTTCTGTGGAAGGCGGAGGACAATAAAATGTTCATTCAATTATTGCATTCGGTACGAATGCAGTGATTGGATGTCCTATTTGCCTGTCAAATTATGTTTGCCTACCTAATTGCCTACACTACCTTTGATATATAACAATAACATCTTATTATAATATCTTGGGGTTTAATACTGTGTTCTTCACAGGAATATGGCATTGTTACTGGGAATACAGTTCACTGAAGGGAAAGCCAGAGTCTGATGTCACCATCTCGGATATCGGCTTTCAGACTGACTTCCGGGTTTACCTGCAGCTCAGTCAGACCTGGCTGATCTTCAGTGAGATTCTTCATTTACTCCTAACATATGAGATCTGATGTTACATGATTTGAACTGGGACTCAGAGCAGAAGCTGTGGTAGGTGATGAATGTCATGAGAAGTTCAGTTTGATGACAGATTGATGTTTTTCAACAGTGATCTCTTTGGCTGTTATTGAGGGCATCATCATCTTAGTGCTGATATTTCTGAGGAACAGGGTTCGAATTGCAATCGCTCTTCTAAAGGAGGGGAGCAAGTAAGCTGTCTTTTTTCTTTCTCTCTCTCTCTCTCTCTCTCTGTCTCTCTCCCACTCTCTTACTCTTTTGTCTTTAAAAACATCTTCATCACAACTGTTAAATGTTACTTCTCTTTGTCTTGCTGCAGGGCGATTGGCTGCATCATGTCCACACTGTTTTATCCAATCATCACCTTCCTCCTGCTGGCTCTCTGTATAGCATACTGGGCCGTTACTGCTGTGTATCCAAACCTTATTATAACTTAAAATAAATACTGGACTAGGTTTAACATTTTATGCATTTTTGCTGTTGCATATTTACTGTTTATGCTGTTTTTTATGTAAAAGTACTTTTTGTACTACTGTGCAGAGTTTACTGTAAATTGGTGCCACAAGTGTCTTAGAAACACGTACTGTTTCTTTAAATAGTTAAACCGCTGTCCCTACAGCTTTTGTGTCCTTAACCACAACATCTTGCAGGTTCCTGGCATCTTCTGGTGATGCGGTGTACAAAGTAATGTCAACACTACCCGACTGCAAGTACACCAACCTCACCTGTAATCCAGAAGTAAGCATTGTCTGTATTTACACTGTACTAACTTAATCCACATTGAATCTGAATTCTCTTTGAAGTTCTCACTTCTCGTTGGATCTCTCTGACATGTTTCAGACCTTCGGCCAATCAAACGTCACTAAGCTGTGTCCAGGCTCCCAGTGTACGTTTGCATTTTACGGCGGGGAGAGTTTGTACCATCGTTACATCTTTGCGTTTCAGCTCTGTAATTTGCTGGTCTTCCTCTGGCTGGTCAATTTTACCATTGCCCTGGGCCAGTGCACCCTGGCGGGGGCTTTTGCCTCTTACTACTGGGCCCTGAGGAAGCCGGAAGACATCCCACCCTGCCCTTTGGCTTTATCCTTTGGCAGGGCTTTACGGTATGTCTAGACATGCAGGTGACTGCAGATTTCTCCACTAATAAGTCAAATTGATGTGAATTACACACAGTTTGAAAACTCTAGAGCTGAAGTTAAACATTCACTCTTAAATCTGGACTGTTTTAGGTATCACACTGGCTCCCTTGCATTTGGAGCGTTGATCCTGTCCATCGTACAGTTTATCCGAATCATTCTGGAGTATCTCGACCACAAACTGAAAGGTATGAATCCTTATTCAGATGTAGTCATAAGTGTCAATATGTGGTCAGCTAGTTGATGAGTTATCAGCATTTGGTTAACACTAATATGGTTAACCCGACAGCTCATTCTTATTAAGTTACCATTAAAGACTGATTTGACCTCAGGTTTTTAACCAAACAAGTTATAGATTGCAGCTTTAAATTGCATTATGCATTATACCAGCTATCGACCAGCTTGCTTTCAAAATAAAGTGTCTATATCGGCCATTTCTTTAGTAGCTTAATTTTATCACTATTGAAATAGTTTTGCTATAAGAAAGCCATGCATGTTTTTTCTCAAGTGCATTTTTTGTTGCAGGTGCTCACAACACGTTTGCACGCTTTCTGCTGTGTTGCCTCAAATGCTGTTTCTGGTGCCTCGAGCACTTCATCAAGTTCATGAACAGGAACGCTTACATCATGGTGAGTCGCAACCACTGAGGCATCTGGATCTAAATCTGACTTTCTGTAAAATTACGACTCCCCTGTTTCCCACAGCCAGGGTTAGCATTAAGATTAAGTGTGGGGGTGAGCTTTACAGATAAAGACCAATCAGGCAGCAGCTTCCTCAGTGTATGAACCAATCACAAT
>JAZGTK010021854.1:0-10466 GCA_036877625.1 Ambastaia sidthimunki
GCAATAGGAATGCCAAGCAAGTTGTAAATAAGAGCAAACACAAAGTTGATCCTGATTCTCTGCACAGTCTTTTTTGACAGCTCAATACTGGCCACAACGTCCAGCAAATCATTCTGAATCAATACAGAAAACACAACTGAGCATTTGGGAGTTTTGAACAGAAATTGCTCGATGATGAATGTGATGTATTGACTCACCCGTATGAGAACGATATCTGCTGCTTCAATAGCCACATCAGTTCCTGTTCCTATGGCGACGCCCAGATCAGCATGAGCTAGAGCGGGCGAGTCATTGACCCCGTCACCCACCATTGCAACTTTAAGACCCTTTTCCTGCAATTCCTGAACCTTTGCTACTTTATGCGACGGCAAGACCTCTGCAAACACCTTCCTGATACCCACCTGTATTAAAAAATACAGAGCGCTGACCACACACACACATATATTTGTGTTTGTAAATGTGTGTGTGTATGGCTGTGTGTGATGCACCTGTGTGGCGATGGCCCGGGCTGTGCGTCTGTTGTCTCCTGTGATCATGAATACTTCTATTCCCATACTGTTTAGGGTACGAACAGCCAAAGCCGACTCTGCCTTTACTGTATCCGCCACAGCTAACATGGCACACAAAACTCCTGAATTCAACAGAACAAAGACACAGTCCCATTCATATCCTTAAAAATGCTAAATTAAACATAACCAAGATAATCTGCCATGATTGTAGGGATTAAACGTAAATGTTACAAATCTGTCAATATTCTTGTAGCTCAACAGGTAGAGCATTGTGTTAGCAGCACAAAGGTTGTGGGTTCAATCCCAGGCAATCATGTACTAAAAAATGTACAAATTGAATATACTGTAAGTTAAAAGTGTTAGCCAGATGAGTACATGTAAATGTATTGTGTATATAGGAAGATGAAGGGGCCTTATTATTTTGATTAATAAGGCTTGAATATGACACATTTTGATGTGTTGGATATTAACCTTTTCAGCATGAAAATAAACATGTACTGCATAAACATGGAAATGATGTTGGTGCTATACCATCGATGGCCACAAGTATGGCTGTCTGTCCTTTGATCTCATGGCTGCTCATGGCATCATCCACGTCCGCCGAGATTACCAAACCGTTTCTCGTCATCCACTGTCTGTTCCCGATCAGAACCGAGTATGAGGGAATATCTGGAATAAACACACTGTCTTAAGGCATTATTTTTATTTTTGAAGCAATTTGTGTCGTGAAAAGTGCTATACGAACAGAGGTCAAACAATTACAACAAAGGTCTTTCACATAGAAGTGTTAAAGGTACAGTAGCAGAAACAGCTCACCCTGTAAAACTGCTACAAAAGTGCAGAGAAAGACACTAAACCAATAAAAGCCTCTAGTAATACACAAAGCTCACAGTAGGGGGCACCATAAACACACATTACCTTACCTGACCCTTTCTCTGTATCCGCCACCAGGCTGCTCTCCTCTGTAGTGGCTCCATGGAGGGTGACCAGAGGTGGTGTGTGTTTTTCTCGTGTCTTTGGGCTGTTCTGCAGCAGATCCTCAATGTTGGAGACTTTACAGCTTATTCCACAGCCAGGAACAGCCTGGAAGTCATGGCAGTAACCCAGGGTGTCAGTTCCCAACTCCTACAGAGACACAAACACATTCCAGAAACCAGGAAAACATCAGAAAAATATCAGAAAAAATGTGACCCTGTTAATTTTCTTGAATCATTTCTGCAATGCCTTGAATTATTTTTTAACAAAATGTGATTACTCTCTGAACCTTTAAAATGTTTTTTAAAAAAGTCCCTGTGGCCGATAACCAATAAAATGACATTGTGTGAGAATAAAAGGGCCATTTTTCACAGTCCATTCTCTAATGGATCAGATCTGTACAGGATAAAATTCCTGTCCCACATTTTTTACTGAATATTCTGTTTCACATTACAGAAATTAAATGTGTTAAACATGTTATAAAATCGTTTCATGTTCTTTTCAAAAGCGGGTCATTCAGACAAAAGGTTGTTTCATTTAATGGTTGTTTATTACAGCTCTCATGAGCTCTGACTGTGAGGGTCTTTTTTGTGGGATCAGTTTGAGTTTTAGACCATCAGCGTGAGGACAAAGTGAGTAAAGTGAGGACATTTTAGTCAGTTCACTTTATTCAGTTCACCCCTTTAAAGGACTGTTTTAAGGTTAAAACTGAGTTAAGGTTAAGGTTAGGCACTTAGTTGTGGTGGTTAAGGTAAGGAGCTATGTGTGTGTGCATGTGTGTGTGTGTGTGTGTGCTTGTACATCTATCTTTGTAAGCACCAGTGTGACCAGTTGTACCATTGGAGTGAGGACAAAGAGAGTAAAGTGAGGACATTTTGGCCGGTCCTTACTTTGAGGGTTAAGACATGGTTTTAGGGTTAGGGGTTGAACTAGTTAAAGGTTAGGTAAGGTAAGGGTTAGGGTTTGGCAGTTAGTTGGGATGGTAAAGTTGGGGTAAGGGGCTATTGTGTCTATAAATGTCCTCACAAAGGTAGCTGTTCAAATGCGTGTGTGTGTGTGTGCGTGTGTGTGTGTGTGTGTGTGTGTGTGTGGCAGATTATCACAGCAGTGTCCAGTGTCTGCAATGTGATACTGTACTAAAGTTCCAAAGTTTGTTTTGTGTGATGTTTCCTCAAACCTCTTTGCAATGTTTGGCAACAGCCATACCCAGCGGGTGTTCACTGCTCGCCTCAGCAGTGCCCACTACAGCCAGAACCTTCCGGAGAGGAAGCCGTGCTCGATCCCACAGCACCAGCACCCGGGTCACCTGAGGCACCCCATTAGTGATGGTGCCTGTCTTATCAAACATAACAGCCCTTACCTGCAGGGGGAGCAGTGGAGAGAGGGTGGTATCAGACTGCCAACAGCATATTCAAAGAATGTATAAAATATTTCTGCTTTAACTGTGTACACTATCTCACTTTCTGTACATAAGAATATAGATTTATATCTCATCTATATAGATGTAGACATATAATGATATATATGGTAGATACATTCAGTAATATATAGATATAAAACTCTATTCTGCGTATTTGTAAGCATAGTTTTATAGACTAATGTTGGCTTTTTAGACATATAGTTAAATGCTCTCTCATTTCTAAGTCATTTTGAATAAAAGCATCTGCTCAACAAAATAATATAAAATGTAAATGTAAAATATAATTTATATAGGGTAAAAACATGAGTCACTTGAGTAAAAGTTATAGATTCATAACTGTATCTATATAGATGTAAACATATGGTGATATACTGTATAATACATACAGTAGATACATAACATACAGATATAATCTATATACAGTGAATAACATATTTTATCACTGGGATAAAGGAATTTGGGATAAGCATTACCTTGTGGGCCATTTCCAGAGGTTCCCCTCCCTTTATAAGAATGCCGTTCTGGGCGCCCACTCCGGTGCCAACCATAACAGCAGTGGGAGTGGCCAGACCCAGAGAACATGGACACGCAATGGACAGAACTGTGATGGAGGCCTGAAAGGCGAACCGGACGATTACCTCTGTTCTGGAGATGTTTGGGTTGTAACCCTGCAGAGAACACAAGAGAGTAAGAGAGTTTTCACACCCTTCTGTGAAAGCTGTATATACATACAGTTCATGAGCTGACTCACTGGAAAATATTGGGCCACTATGTCAAAGTCCACAAAGCCAATGATGAGCCACGCCACCACTGTAAGCACTGAGATGACTACTATGAAGGGAACGAAATAGCCACTCAATTTATCAGCTAACTGCTGAATTGGTGCCTGAAAACAGAAGAAAAATCCAACAAAATCATGACAGAAATCATAATGGCAACAAACTATTGCTTTTAATTATTTTAACTTATTTCATTTAAATGGTCAAAAAATTATTTAAAGGAGCGGTTCACTCAAAAATTAAACTTCTCTCATAATTTACTCATGCTTATGTCATCTCAGATGTATATGACTTTCTTTCTTCAGCTGAACACGATCAGAGTTATTAAATGAAACTTTTTGGAGTGAACACAAAGGCATTATAAAGCTGGGAAAAGCCAGGATATTATTTAATATAACTCCAATTGTGTCCAGCTGAAAAAGAAAGTCAAACATTTGAGATGGCATGAGTAAATTTGGAGTGAATTTTCATTCTGCTGTGAACTACTCATTTTTAAAAACAAGAACTAAAATATTTTCCTTGCTTTCCTAAGTCTACACAACCTAATCATCTTTATTCACAAAAATGTCTTTAAGTTCATAAAAGCAGAAAGACTTTTTATTCTGTTTTATAGTTTTTTTTGATACATGAATGCTGTTTATGCAACGCAGACTTTGATTTGACAAAATTGTATTCAATACAATATCAAATAATATATAAAACAATAATAAAATTGTTGATTTAAAAAAAAAAAGAAAGACTGTTAAACTTTGGTACCTGTGCCAACATTTCACTGGTCTATGTGTTAGATCACTTTGTGTGTATGTGAGTAACCTTTGAAGTCTGAGCCTCTTCAACTAGTTGGACTATCTGGCTGAGGGTGGTCTCTGACCCCACATGTGTGGCCTCCACCAGCAGAGCCCCATGAGCATTGATAGAGCCCGCGATCACACAGCTGCCCACTTTCTTAATCACTGGCATTGGCTCCCCTGCAGAAACACTGACACTCAGACTCTAATACATTAAACAGGAAACCTGTTTGAAAACTTATTTTCCATTTCTAATGGCGCAGAAATTATTTACTGACATTTTGGTGACCTAAAGAGAGTTGCATGTCATCCTTCAAAGCAAAATCAAGAGGAAGAATGTGTGCTACGATACTGTTTACACCTCAAGTCATTTACCAGTAATGAGAGACTCGTCTGCCATAGACGTGCCCTCGATCACCTTCCCATCAACAGGAAATTTTCCTCCCGGTGCCACCTTCACCACATCACCCCTCTGCACCAGCTCCACAGACACCTGCTCCTCTCTGACACACAGCAGACAGAAAACACTTCAGTACAAGACACAAGCAGCACACAGTGTAATGAATAAAGTTTAGTATGTTGAGTTCTGCTGTATACTATAATGTGAATATTACACAGGAGCGGCACTGAAAAATTGGATATCCAGTTTCAAGCTAAATAATGAAAATATAATGTATGTATAGAGTCATTTGAACCTAATAATTGTGTTGTCTGGGCCAAGAGAAACTATAGTGGCATCTGTAGCCTGAAGGGACATGAGTTTTGCCAGAGCCTCAGAAGTTTTACTCTGCAAAGACAAAAGATAACCGACAAAATATCACAGTTAACTTTTCTGGACGGGTAAGTCAAGGGAGATTGGTTATCAATTGACTACCCCCCTGACCAATCAAGTACATCTGAGAGAGATATCTGATGTTTTTTTACCTTAGCAACATGCTCCAGCCAGCGTCCCAGGGCAATGAATACAAAAAGCATCGGAGGTGTGTCAAAAAATGTGAGAGGGCTCTGTTTGGCTCCTTCAATCATGGCTACGATCAGCACTACGCAGGAATACACATACGCAATGGTGGTTGCCAAGACAATCAGCACGTCCATATTGGCCACACCGTGTCTTAGCGACCGATACGCTTGTATGTAGAAGTAACGACCACCTAGAAACTAGGTAAGGAGAAACATCTTGTTAGATACTCACAAAACTTCATTTATATAAAGTCATTTATATGTTAATAAACTATTGTGTGTGACCTTTAAACAACACAACAATCACAATTTCACCAATTCCGTTTGGTGCGACCTGTGTTAGAAATGACACACTTTACCATTTAAATCTGAGGGCAGGTGCTGTGATGATACCTGAACAGGTGTGCAGAGCAGGAAGAAGGCCAAGTTAATGATGGACAGACCAGGCAGGATGTTTTGCTCCACAGGCATGGAGCCACCATGTTCCTTGTGCTGACTGTCCATCACTATCATGTAGATCATCAGACCCATCACTGGAACCCCAAACACCAGACTGAACAGAAACGAATGCTGCCATCTGCAGGTAAAGATCAGTTCTGCTCATATATATATCATATATCCACCTACAAACACACACACACATGCACATACACACACACAGTAAGTGAAATTAAATAAAAAAGATACTTGCTGCCGAATTTCCTCTTGGTGGTCCAACATGTTGTTTTTCCCAAATCCCTCATTTTTTATCAAAGACACTCCAAAACCCAAACCCTGGAGAAAAGGGAGAAAGAGAGAGAGAATGAAATTAAAATAAAACACCAATTATCTAACAACAAAATAACATTACCAATCAAATTAAAAGCTCATTAAATCTCATCTTTCTCCCATCATTAATAATTCAAGTGTTTGTACCTCAATAATTCTGACGATGTCTCGAGAGCCCACCAAATCCGGGTCAAACTTCACATGAGCTTTGTTTGTTGCCAAGGCAACAGAGGCTTCCAGAATTCCGTTAGTCCTCAAGAGTTTGCTTTGGATGTTGTGGACACAGGAAGAACAAGTCATGCCGGTTACCTGATGAAATATCAGCATCAAGACTGAAACGAGCTCAGAGACTTTCAAATTACAGACATCAAAACGTTCTTTTGTTGAATTCTACATCAGACCTTCATAGGAATTTCCATTTCATCTCATTTCCTGCTGGTTTTTATAAAGCAATGCATTTCAACTTCATCTTCACTTTTAAATAAATAAAAACAGGCATCGCCAGTCAGCAGTTCTGTAACTACAGGGTCTTTGCAAGTAAAAACTTCAAATGGCACGTTTTTGGGGGGTTATAATGCAAATTGTTGTTGCTAAAGTAATAATGCAGGAGAAAATATCATTTTTAGATGTTTTTTTTATGGGGTTGCAAATTTATGATGGAAATTTTAAAAAATCATTAAAAACATTACAAAAGTGGGCAATGTCAGTTTTCTACAGTGAAGAACATTATGAACGTTTGTGCTCCCAAACACTCACACAGAGATCCAGGACCCCATCCTGCCCTGTGTTCTCCTCCATTACCGAGGCGCCGAACCCCAGGCCAGAGATAAGCTGAGCGATCCGTGACGGATCCAAAAGCCCTGGATCATACTTTACCTCTGCCTTACCAGCCATCAGGGCAACCAGCACTGATTTAATACCTACAGAAACACTTCTGAACAGTCATCTAACCCCTGGCTTTTAGATCTGATGTAGTAACTAAATGATTGTGCATTCTTACCTTCATGTTTCAGCAGGTTCTTCTCGATGTTGGCCACACAGGAAGCACAGGTCATTCCTGTCACACGAACAAAGCATTTGTGTGTCTCTCTCTTCTCTGAGCTGCCGGGGTGGCCAGTGCTCATGAAATCTGAAGATTTGGGTGTCTGGACACTGGTTTGTAAGGGCAGGTGTTTCAAACCACTTGGCATCTGAGTGTTTAATGAATCTTTGAAAAAAAGAGATGTTATTAAAAGCATGGCATTTCAAATCCTTAATAAATAAAGACAACACTTGAGATTTTTGTACACATACAAAACTGTCATGCAACATTTAAACAGAACTTGTACGAAAAAAATACTTTACGTTAATTTTATTAAGTATACTTTATGTAGTAAGTATTAGTACACTTGTAAGTGTACTATTTCAGTATTACTTGGGATTACTTTTAACTATACTTTAAGTGTAACAGCAGTAAACTTTACGTACACAACTAGTTTACCTGAGTACACAACTAGTTTACTAGTTTTTCTGAGAAGTACATAAAAAGTAGACTAAAAAGTATACAAGCAGCACATTTGAATAAACTTCTTTTTTGTAAGCAAATGCACAATAATACATTTACATTTCTAAATAACCAGGTAAAGTCTTTACTACAATTTAATATAAAATTATTTAAAGGAACCACAGTTAACAAGTTATGAACTTTTATAAGTTAGAAGACAGCCAGACAGAGAGAGACAGAGAGAAACAGCTCAGATTAAAGCCTCATTAATCCAGTTAAACTCTCCTACATTCCTGTTTAGAGGTTGCCAAGGTTTTAAGTCATTCAAGAACACTTCATGTTACTCTAGAATGGTGGGTAACCGGTGCAACCGGTGGAATCAAAAAATCTTTTGTTCTGAACAGACATTACTGGCTATAGCAGAAGTGTCTGTCTAGACAAGATAAAGATTTCAATAGTTTCATTATATCTACTGGGTTTGAAGCAATGAAACATTATGTAGCTGAGGGCCAGTTTCTTAATCAATAACAATAAATTGTTTAAAAGTAGGAAAACTCTACATGACACATTTACTCCGAACAATGTGTGGCAACGTTTCAAAAACATTCCACTTGTATGCTTGTAGCTAGTTGCTATTTGGTAGATAGCTTTATGTTCCCATACCCATGTAACTATTCAGCTCAACTGGTGCTGGCAAACCCGAGATTATGGGTTTGGTCCCAGGAAACACACAACCAATAAAGTGTATACCTTGAATGTACTCTTTGGATAAAAGTATATACCAAATGCACAAATGTGATCTATGGTAAGTAATCACTACCTTCTTCCAGCCACGCTTCAAATCCCATGTCTTCAATTGCTGCCCGTAGTTCTTCCGCACAGGTCACACTGGAGTCAAATGTTATAGTTCCCTGCTTTTCCTGTAAGGAAACTTTTATGGAACGTACACCAGGTTTCTTAGACATCATTCCCTCAATGGCTTGAACACAGGAATTGCATGTCATTCCTTCTATTCCAATGACGACACTCTGTGGCAGAATTCTGACCAAGGAATTAGATCTGGATTCTACGTTCCAACCAGGAATGGAAACCCTAAAATTCCCAGGTGGTATCTCCTCTAATAACCCTTTAACAGTTTCCAGGGTCAGCAGAGATGGATCAAATCTAAGATCCACACTTCCTTTTTCCAGGGACACAAATACAGAGTTGACCCCTAACATTCCCGACAAAGTCGTAGTTATGTTCTTAACACATGACCCACAATGCATCCCTTCGACACCTAATGTCACCTGAGACCAGTCACAGATGGGATTACCACAGGTCCCCGTTCCTGAAGGTTGTTGTTGACTCTGCACGTCCAAAATCGAAGCACTAAACCCCATGTCCTCGATGTGCTCTCTTAAATTCTCAGGTGTTACCTCTGTAGGGATAAACCTCACAGAGACGTCTTTATCTCTCAAAGACACCTGGACACCAATAACTCCCTGAAGAGCTCCAATCCGTTCTTCAATAGATCTGACACATGATTGGCAGGTCATTCCCTCCACCTTCATCCTCACCTCATTCTTCTTGGCCACCATCTCCACAGGCTGGGTCATAACTTCCTGCACCCCATAACCCATCTTCTGGATCTCTTGGAGGATTCTCCTGGAAGTAATAGCAGAAGGATGGTAATCGACCCAGAACAGGTCTCCAGACTGTGCTGATAGAGCTGCTACGCCATTGAGACCTGAGATCTGAGCATGAAGGGCCTGAAAACTGCTGGGGGATGTCAGGCCCATGATGTGGAGAGTGGTCCGAGACAGCTGCCTTAAACTGGGCTTCAATTCATTGACGCCCCCTTGTTCATAAGCAAGATTGTCAAAAGCATGTTGTTGAGGAGTCCAGGCCTCACGTGGACCTCCATTCTCCTAAAATTGAGCATAAAGTTATTAGCTTAAACAACGTAGTGAAATACTATTTGTCCACCACATGTCATGACTGTATACCTTGAATGTTAAATTGATTTAATTTATTAATGATTGTGCTAGAAATTTTTCATGTTTGGTGATTAATGAGCTGAATATCTGAACATCTCCCATATTTATAAGCCCAGCACATCCACTAAAAACCTGCAGCACTACAGAGCACTAGCTAATCACACACACAGAAGAATTAGCACAAATCTGTCCCATTATAGATGATCAAACGGCAGATTATTTAAGGTTGTCTAACTAAACTATCACAAGACTAGGTCTTTATTTCTGCTCTGCTCATTAGAGCATTTTTGTTATTAACAGAACATAGTGTAGTGGTCATTGGTCAAGACCCATCAATAGCATATTTACAATAACATCCATGATGCATTTTGTTATAAATCCATGTTAAATTTTGTATAATTGTTAAATTCTTTCATAAATTATACCAATTAGGTGCTACAAGACTGTGGATCCAAAATCAATTTATTTTATGTAGCAAAATAAAAATAATAAATTGTACAGTGGCCCAGAAGTATTTTGATATTTAATACTGTACACATGTGAAATATAACAAACAGTGCTCTTTATTTTTGAAAGAAAGAGCTCACTGACTTTTCTAGTAAAACATTTAACAAAATTAAATCTGTGTTGAAAAAAATGCTACAGAAATACTGTTCAATATCAAGACCAAAAGTTTTTTGACACTTCTGTCCTGTCAAACAAAAACGAGCGGTGACATAACTATAGGCTATGTCCCAGTTAACAATTTTAGATTGTAAGAATGTTAACATAACGTTTTCATTAAGTAACAAAAACGTTGTTTTGG
>JAZGTK010021855.1:0-10466 GCA_036877625.1 Ambastaia sidthimunki
AATTTGTCTTTCAGCTTTCATTAAAAATTCAGTTTTGTGCCTAAAACTACAATTATTTATTACAATTATTACATATTACTACAATAATTTTATATTTATAGCTGAGTCATTTCACATGCCAGTGATCAGATGCCAGGCTTCTCACATTAGTCAAAATTGTAATAAAAACATGGAATTTTGCCCTTTGATGTGAAGTATTTTTTTCCTTTTTAGATTGTTGTTGAATTAAATTCTTTTTTTACAGCTGGCAAAATTGTTGCAGTTAAATTGTTGGCAACAGAATTAGGCAACAGAAAAAAACTGCAACAATCAGATACTGATCAGAAACTGGCCAGTGGGAGGCGGTCTCCTAGTTGATTGATGCATGGTTGCACCAATCGAATCTTTCCCCCTTGTATCCTGTGTCTTCTCACTCTCCATCCCTCTACCGCCCTTCTCATCTCCCTCCTCTCTGCCTCTCTCATTGTTGAATGGTCAGGAGGTGTGTGCATGTGTTCATCTTTGCTGAGGAGGGGCTGCATGTGTGCACGAGTGTGTGTGTATTTGCGTGCATGTATGTGTGTGTGCACCTGTGTGTTAAACCAGCATTGTTCCTGATAGGGAGAAAGCTGTGCCGTGCTGTTTGGAAAATCCAAGGTCATTGGTGCCTAGTCACATGCTCCGTATGTAAGCGTGCATGTGTGACTGAGTGTCTGTGAGTGTCTCTCTCTCTCTCTCTCTCTCTCTCTCTCTGGCTATGTGACAGAGGAAAAAGCTTCAGGCAAAGAATAGACAATCTCATCAGGTTTTCCATCAATGTACGGTAAGAGCTTTGTGCATGTGTTTGTGTGTGTGTAAATTTTGTTATTTGCATTTATATTGTAGTCATTTCCTGGCTGCATCAGGGCATGCAGCATTCATGTGGATCATGGGAGATTATGGCATTGACAGCACAGTGATTCTAAAGCAACAGATTGTATGCAGTATTTCAGCTCTGCTATTTTTATTGTGCATCATTGATTTAGGTTCATCTTCATTTCTTTTGTGTATTTGCAGCAAATACCGAAACACACATTGATCTACAGATTTACTGCAGTGAATATACCTCCTGCTTTATTCATATGATTTTGCCGGGCATGAGAGCTAGCAGAACGCATGGTTAAGGATGTTTGGAGTGAGCTGCAGGCAGTCACTGTGTGACTTTGATTTCTCACCGCGTGGATGCCTCAGAGATGTGCAACTGGCTCTAGAGCTTCCCAAACAGATCGATTACATTTCTAACAGAGTTTTTCACTCATTCAGACATGTCACAAATAAGATCTGTGCACAATGACAGATTATGTAGCGCTGTTTTTATGTTGTGTGTCTTTTACAGTAATGCAGTTCACAGAGATTACTTAGCAATGACAAATAATTTAGGAAACTTGTGTATTTAATATGTACATTAAAAAAAATCTAATGATCAAAATGAACTGAAAAATTAACATAAATGTATGTCCCACTTTTTGCTTTAGTGACAGCATTTATTACAAACAGTATAACAAACTCCACGTTTCTGCAAAATCTGATGATCCGTTTTAGCATGATTTGGGAATGTTCCAAAGAACATCTTGCGTTTCCTGGGACACTAACTATACTTCATTTAAAAAAAGCCATGACATTATTTGTCCTGGATGTCCTAAAGATTCATATTATTGGCACCGTTTTAAAAGAACTATGTGCTCATAAAGGTGAACGTGCAAGTGGAGAAGATCAATAGTTTACATTCTATGCTGTAACCTGATTATTCCCCTTCCTGCATCGTCCATTGTAACTCCATGTGTTTCTGCTCCATTACTGTAAAACCACTGCATGACAGTAAGAGGCTTTGATATCGTGCCCTGTTTTGGGCAATCTGAAGGGATATGGCATCTGTGATGGTTGACATTCTAAATTTAGCTGCCATTTCAAGAAGCTCTAATAATTCAGGGGAACTGTATTTAGAGTGAGTGCGTCATAACTAGTGAGAGACACGGTGGCTGGAGTCTTTTGAGCTCTGGGAGGATAGATTTTTCCAAGCAGCAACTGCCACAGCATATAGTCATTCACATGCAGTTTGTGTTATGTAATTGCTTTAACAGCCCTGAGAAAATAGCCATATTATGGAGCAAAGACTACACACACACCAGCTGTAAAAACACTATTTTAGTTTGTGTGACCATGCTATGACTTTATTATGTTACTTTATTATATTACCTGATCGTCTTTGTCACAGTTCCAGCTAGTTATTAACTAGCTATCTTATCAAAAGAATCCACTTACGTGAGTGTAGATGGTGTTATTCTATTTTGAATTATTGACTGTAATTTATACATAATTACTTAGTTGTTTGTTCTTTCTGGCCTTAAAGTTTTAGATTTACATATTAACTTCTGACTTGAATTCACTTCTTATTATTAACTTTATGTTAAAATATTTATTCTATATTTATTTTTATTTATACATAATTATTTAGTTGTTTGTGCTTTCTGAGCTTAAAGTTTTAGATTTATTTATTTACTTCTTACCAGTTTATCATAGACTACAACATGGTGATATGGCAAGATTTACTTGAGGATATGAGTAAAAGTAATAAAGTTGAAAGCAGATATTTGGCCCCTGGGGCTACTCAGTGTCACCAAAACCTACTAGGTGAATGATAGAGGCCGGTATAAAGCCATAAACAAAATGATGGGGGGTGTAAGTGAGAGGGAACAGTGGAGGTGATATTTACTACCCTGTCAGAAAGACAGAAGGACCAAGTATTTTATAAAACACTATGTACATTATGTGGTCCAGTAAGGCAGTTATTCCTACAGCTCATGAAAGGAACTCAGAGTTATAAATGTAATGTTTACTTCCCACTTTTTATTGTTTATACAGATGGGTGTAAGGCTGATAGTCAAGGTCTTTTGCGCCAAATGATTCAGATTTCTTGTAAATGATTAGCTAAGCTAAGAAAAGCTGCTAATAACTTCAATGTAAATATTCAATTTTATTTATGAGAGATGTCATGTGGTTGCCCAATAAGCTATGTCTAATGGCTGATCATGAAATGTTTTAATCTTTTTCCTTTAATACAGTGCTTTTATATCGATTTTCACTACATTTTAGTCTGTATTGGCAAAAATTATCAATCAGTCCAAACCTACTATTTAAAATATTATTTAATTTAAACATTTTTCCTAACAAGCCTTTCATTTTACTAAAAAGATGCACAATACAACCACATGACAGTCAAATCTGTATTGGTATGTTTGTTTACTTGTCGGTTTTATAGTGATTACACCTTGCAGTCATTAGCAATCTTTTTGAGTGTAAAACACTCAGAGAGTGAGAAATAGAGTGAGTGAGAGAGAAAGAGAAATAGAGAGAGAGAATTTGCTGCAGTGTTTGTTGTGTGGGTGGAAATATTCAGCGTGGACTGTCAGGGGATTTTTTTTGCTTCTGTGTGGAGGGTGTCACGCTGATGTGTCAAAACACTGGCAGGTGGGCCGATGTGTGACTCACGGCTCTGCTTCCATCCATCCAATCACGTTCTAATTGCCGATCACGATCTTAGTAAACGGCAGCTTGACTGTAGGTAGCTCCACATCAACCTTGTCTAATAACTGTGTTTATTTGAAAACTACAGTGGGTGTTTTTAGACATATCCTTTCACCTGATATTTACATAATTTTGTTTGTTTGTTAAATATATAATTTAAACAATAATTAATTGGCCTAACGCTTGTCTGGAGTACACATACGATACAAATACAATTTTGTAAGACAGTGTTGAGTCTGAAAATTTTCTTGCATAACAGTAAACATTCACAAATATTTACAGTCAGTCCTTATATTACACCTTAAGATCACATATTATAAAATTTCACATTACGTTCACATAAAACACAATTACATCTCACATTTAATAATACATTTTAAAGTCTTTAAGTTTTTTAAATCTTGTTTAAGTTTTGTTCTGTTCTTTGCTTACATTGGTCATACAGTCATTTGTGTGGATGGTTGAGGGGTGCTGTCTGATCGCTCCACCTGCTCTGGTTTGTTTATTCTCCAGCATGATGAAGCTCTTTCACTATGGTAATGGTTATAACAGCTCTGTTCATCCCAGGAGTCCTGCCAAGGTGTTGCCTCTGACTCACTAGCACAGAAGGAGCTTGAGTGTGTTTATGTGGCACTTTCCAAAGTCAAAAATGTTTTTCAACAAATAATCAGTGAAAAGATATGCTTGGTCATCAGAACACACTTCTGAAAGCCAGACTGAATTTTACGTTTTATTTTTGTGATTATATGAAGCAATTTTTTCTATCAGAATTTGGAAAATGTCAAAATGTTTAAAATTGACAAATTTTAATTGTGTTTTAATTGTTTCCCAACATTTTTTGAATTATCTTGTTTTTAAGTACTTTTCAGTGATTTACAATGAGTGCTGTTATAAGCCTTCATAAGCCCTTTCATGGGCTTTCAAACGCCAGTGTAAAGCCAAAACAATTCTAAACGCTTTCAGCAGATTCTTCTTAAATCTATTTAACCAGCACACCAAGCTGCAGACGCTTCCTAAATACAGATTAATGCCTTTCCCCCGAATCGACTGACCTCACTTACTAGATTATGGCATGCAGGTCTAATTTATTTAATGTGTTGATGCAATAAATAAACCTCACATTAAGTAAAATTACACAGGCCCTTGATCAATGGTGCCCTATAACCAACAGATAAGAAAAACAAGGTCTGACTTTTTCACACATTCTTTCTCTTTCAAAATGATTACGGCCGTATTTGTGTGGTTTGGTGCTCGGTTGTTGCATTTAGGGTTTATTTGATGTGACTGCAGCTCTGATTTGCTCTCCTCCATGCCGTTTAGGTGTTTGCGGATGCTGTGGGGCCCTGAGACCCCGTTATAAGAGGCTGGTGGATAACATCTTCCCCGAGGACCCTGAGGTAAGGCCTCCTTCTCAAAGTAAGTCAATGATGAGACTCAGATGACATTTCTTGTGGTTATCTGTGATCAGTGATCAATGCACAGATGAATGAAGACATTTATTAGTTTCAGAAGCACTCTACTGAGAGCAGATATGTCACATTCAGCCTTCACCTAGACATATGTTTTCTATTTGACCTGGACAAGTTATATCAGAACAGTGATTAATCTGTCTTATCTGTTTCCTGTTGAATGATAAGATGGGCTTTGGGACATATATTGCACCCAGAGGGAAAATCGTAATATGGAAAGTTTTTTTGGGGCTTATGGCTTAGATGTTTTTTTCTTGGCTTTCTCTTTAAAGGACGGTTTGGTGAAGGCAAACATGGAGAAACTGACTTTTTATGCCTTGTCTGCTCCTGAGAAACTGGATCGTATCGGTGCCTACCTGTCAGAGAGACTATCCAGAGATGTGGCTCGCCACAGATATGGGTAAAAATAGAAAGAAAGATGTATTAAATTACTAAGAAGATTAACATCAAGCATCACTCAATATGACATTGATTATGTAACAAGATGTGCTTGTTGAGAAATTACATTTGTAGCTTTTAGAGGGCATTCAGAGGTACATTTTTGTTGTTTAAATGCTTTCCTATCCCAGTTTAATGTGCATAGTTATCTGTTATTAAGACATTATTTCACAAAAAATAAACACCAAAAAGTGTAAACACTTTATTTGCAGGGACTTTTAAAACATGGCTCTGTTTATTTAAAGCTGCAATCCATAACTATTTTGGTAGACAATGAAAGAGTAGTTATTGATCAAGATGAATCGATCAGTCTTTACACTGATTCACAAAGGTAAACTTAAAATATTGATTTATAATTTGAGCTGTTGGGTCTGATTTTGTTGGAAATGTCTCACCTTTCCATTTGGTAGTACAGAAACTATAACTACTATTAGTGTGCTGTTAAATGAGTGGCAATACCTGCTGTTTCTATCAACATTTGAACACCATTAGTGAGTCAGTATCATGTTCATATGTCTTACAGGTATGTTTGTATTGCTATGGAAGCTTTGGACCAGCTTCTGATGGCCTGCCACTGTCAGAGCATAAACCTGTTTGTGGAGAGTTTTCTTACTATGGTGCGCAAGCTGCTGGAGGCAGATAAACCCAACTTACAGATCTTGGGCACTAACTCAGTGAGTGAAAGTTACTGACATTGCTCTCTAGTGGAATTTAGTTATAGACTTTATTGATATAGGCCTGGTTTTAACAGACAGGGCTTAGATTAAGCCTTAATTTCTACTAGTTAAATTAGGACATTTATAGCTAGTTAGTCATTATTTACCTTAGTCTGCGACTCTTTTGTCTATAACTAATGGCATGTTAAAATAAGCCCTGAGAAAGGAGCTGTAAAATTTTTGATTTATCTCAGTCAAGCCTATTCAAACTCTATTTAATATTAAGCTTCCTTACTAATCAAGTCCTCACAGTGTCATATCACCTTAAATGTTTGACTCGTCAAACTAATTCCATTCATGAATAAAGAAATGAATGAAAGGTTATGTTAAATATTTCGTTATAATAACTTTTAAAATGTTAATTAGACTACCAAAACACAGATCTAAATTTGATGTTTATAATTTGTTTCTAATTAATTTATTATCATGTTTCTTAATTTATGTGTGAATCAATTATATATTCTCAAGTCAAATCTGGATTGTTCCCCAACACCCCCCAACTGCATTTGAGTACATTGTACATCACAAGCATTCAAAACAAAGATTCATTATCTTACACTAGTTAATGTGAATCCTCTACTTCACCTCACACAAGTGCTTATGGGAATGTTGAGTGATCTCATTTTCCAAAGTTCAGCAAGACTCACATCTGCTGGTTCTGAAATATAAGAGCTTAAAGATTAAAGCAAGATTAGTTTTCACAGATCCAGATGCAGCAAGGCTTAAGCACATTTTCTACAAAAGAATTATGTGCGTTATGCAGAGTTTTTATCTTTCACAGTATAAAAGTATTCAGTATAGTCCACAGTAGCATACAGGAAAACTTCTGTTTATCTCAAATCTTCAGATATCCCAGTCAGGAGGATTCTAATCTGTAGTACTGTAATGTATATCTTAACCACATAAATACAGATGAACATAATTTACAGTTCAGGATGTTGTCAGGTTTTGTTTGTTTGTCATCTTAGAATTAAAATCAGAATTACATAATTTACATCAGTAGCATTTTTTAACAAATGCATATTTTTTATTAAAACATTTTAAAGTGAAACTGATTTTCATGCACCAGACATTTAGACTTAATTAATTTTGCTATTTAATATGCAGCAATAAGCATTTTTTCTTTGCATGTGAAGTGAAACATGCATGTAAATTTTAAATATTTATCCTGTTTGTCTTTAAGTTTGTGAAGTTTGCCAACATCGAGGAGGACACGGCGTCGTACCATCGCAGCTACGACTTCTTCGTCTCACGCTTTAGTGAAATGTGTCACTCCAGTTACGAAGATCCAGACGTTCGCACAAAGTGAGTTACATTAAGACTATATCTATAGTGCTTCACTTTAAAAAATGTAAAATAAAGTAAAATGTGGTTTGAGTTACACTTGTTCTGCTAGTATTAGCATTTTGGTTGTTTATTTGTAGTAAGATTTACATATACAGTATCCCATAAATATCCCTTCCAAGAACTAACAAAGCATCTTTCAATGTTGCATGTAAGGATTCGCATGGCAGGTATCAGAGGCCTGCAGGGGGTGGTGAGGAAGACTGTCAATGATGAACTACAAGCAAATATTTGGGACCCCCAGCATATGGACAAAATCGTGCCATCCCTGCTGTTTAACCTACAACAGGAGGAGGGCATAGAAAGGTCTTACACACAAATTTGCATGCACACACCAGAGAAACAGACCTGTTTGTGGCGGATTGAATACATTTTCCTCCTAAGAAAAAGTTATTAGTCAGTGTGTGTAATTAAACTAATAAACTGCTAACAGAATGCAAACCCAAACTGCTGCGGTATTACAAAAGACAGCTGAGGTGTCAGATCTGTTCATTCTAATACTGTACAGGCTGTAAACCTAATAAGTTCAAAGGCTTGAAGGCAGAGACAGACCGTAATAAAATTAGAACAGAAAAACTGTTCATCACACAAGCTTTGCCTCTGGGAAAATCACTGACCACAATAACTGGGCTGCCAACTACAGTTTCAACGTCTGTTTCAACGTCTCTTTTTATTTTCTGATGTCTGTCAATAGATCTCCTTCCCCAGAGACTGAGAAGGAGAAGGACAGTCCGGTGGAGCTGACCGAGAGGTGTTTACGAGAGCTGCTGGGACGAGCCGTTTACGGCAATATTAAGAATGCGGTGAAACCAGTGCTGATGTGAGTTCATGCAGTACCCTAGTTAAACACAAGAGGACGTCACAGAAGCATTTATTTGATTTGTTTGTAGACATATTAGTGTTTACTAATTAATTGTTAATTGTGAAAGGGCTGAATTAATGATTAATAAATATTAATTAATGTTGATGATTATGATGACATTTATGATTATGGAACCTAAAACCTAAAAAATCTAAAATCTTAACTTATTGACTGAAATGTTTGTTTATTTTTCCTTATCCTGACAATCAGTTGTTTTTATTGCAGCCTCTAAAATGAAAAATGGATGCTAATCAATTATTGGATGATCTAACTGGCAATTTTTGAAATTATATTACAGAAATATATTATATTACAGAAATATATAAATAATAATATATTACAGAAAACATACTAAATATACATATTTACAAACTGAATATACACATATTGTAATTAAAGCATCTGTTTGGATTATATATTATGGATGACTCGCATATGAAGTCTCTGTATTTTATGACCTCTTTTATGTGCTGTTTTCTGCTCTGCTTCTGTTTGCTGAAGCTAATCATTAATTGTCTTGTGTATGTTTCCAGGCATCTTGATAATCATTCACTATGGGAGGGTAAAAGATTCGCAGTGCGCTGTTTCAAAATCATTATGTACTCTATTCAGGTAGTTACTAACGGCTGTAGTACAATTTGGTTATGGTATATTGTAGCTATCAGATTTGACATACCGTACAGTACAACACATTTTACGTCTGACACTATTCAGTGTACACTAAGCAAGAAACTCTGAGATTAGACATTTCATTGTGTGTTACTGTACAGAATCAATCTAATGAAGTGTTTTCTTATTGGTCAGTCTCAGCATTCACATTTGGTGATTCAGCAGCTATTGGGCCATTTGGATGCCAACAGTAAAAACTCAGCCAGGGTGCGTGCTGGGATAGTGGAGGTGATCGCCGAGGCGGCTGTAATTGAGGCCAGTGGCTCTATAGGTATCTGACCATCTCTAGTCCACTAGAGGGACCACTGACACCATCACATCAGGCAAAACTAGCTCTCAGTTATAAGTCTGGAAATGTGATTTAACTTACATAACCCTTATATACTTATATAAAAGAATCATATATATTTTTGCCAGACAGTTTAATGTAAAGCAAATTAGATGTGATTAATCAATGTATTTTATTTGTTGTAAGAATGTTTCTCTAACGTTTCCATAACAAAAAGTTGTATTAACATTATAAAAGTTGTAGGTTATTCAAACTTTTTAATTCTGTAACATTTTTAGTATGTTTCATTAACTACTTAAGAGTAACATTTTAAATATACATGAAATATAACGTTATAAAAATGTTCTACCAACATTACTGCAAAACTTTTTAACTTTGAGAGAACTTTTAGAGAACATTTAGATTTTGTTTTGAGAATGTTCCTTGTTAGCCAGGAGGATACAGGCAGATTTTTTAAACTGTAGTTTTGTTTCACAGGACCTACAGTACTGGAGGTGTTTAACACTCTACTGAAGCAGCTCAGACTCAGTGTGGATTATGAGCTCACTGGCTCCTATGACTCTTTTGGAAACATGGGATCCAAGGTCATTAAAGTGCATGAGGAAAGACAGCTGCAAGAAGCCGTCATTAAAACTATTGGTAAGTGAAAGTAACTGTTTCACTGTATCTTGTAGACTGAATTGTGTGTTACCATATAGCTTAAAGTTTTGGAATGGAATTTGTGATTTGGAATATCATTCCATAATTCTGATATAATTTCGATATCAGTGTTTATAACATGGCTGTCTGGAATTCTTGCTTCTTATTGGGCAATTCTGCGGTCATGTTTTTTTAATATTTATGTATTTGGCAGATGCTTTTATCCAAAGCAACTTATAGCCGTTCATGCTATGAATGCTCGACAGTTACAGAAGCACATTTTTATAATAATTTGTATATAATAAATGCATATTTTTACATAATAAACACAAACTTTTATATACTGAACAAGATGATTGAATTTTGACCCATTTTCCTACACGTTGTGCTAGTTTCATATCTCTCGTACTCATGGTCGCTTTTCTCACGTTATGATAAACAATTATTTTAAATGAAAACAATATTTCCATTGCCACGTCCAGTTATTTTTTTGTTAT
>JAZGTK010021858.1:0-10466 GCA_036877625.1 Ambastaia sidthimunki
CCATCGCTCGGTGTGTAATGCCCAGGAGAACATGGTGTTATTTATTAAGGTGTTGGTAATATTTTCCATTTAGCAGGTGCAAGTGTATTTTTTTATACTTCATCTCCAGTATATCCCAAAATGATGCTGTGTGTCCCAACACTGGCCCTCAACAATATCTGCCTCCTGGGGCCCTGATGTGGTTAAACCGTACGCTTATAATTGTGGATCTGAACCATGGAATTTAATACATCTGCGGGAGAGAAGATTGTTTTTAGGATAACGTTATTTGAATGTTATTTTTACACACGAGGGAATCGATCTCTCACGGTAGTGCCCGGCCGCTCTTTAACTTTTGATTAGCTATCATCTAAATTTCCCAGATTTTATATATTCGTCAAAACGTTTTGGCCATAAACGGATGAGAAATGATTTTGTAACTCGCGCAGCTGATGTCAGTATTCGTTTAATGAAAGTAAAACGCATTTGTCTGTTTCTACAGTGATGAACTCATTTCAGTTAATGAAGCGTGTAATTATTTGCCTTGTTAAAACTGAAGCACAACGGAAGAAATTAATCATTAGAAGTTAAATGATGTAGATAAAATGAAGTCAGAGCTGTATATACAGACTTTGTTCCGCACGTACGTGTCCGTATATTCACAAACCACAAGGAAACGTTGTAGAAAACATGCGACAAGAGTGCAGGCCGATATAAATAACTCATTCAAGCCTGAATTATTTATAGCAAGCGCAGGTACGTTTTAACCACGTTCTGTTCTGCACATAACATACAATCCACATTCATGATGATTTATAAATCATGCCATTAGCTCACTGCTTCAGGGTTTTGCGTGCGAGTTTCTCATTGTCGTTGCAGCTTATAGACGGTTCTGAACCCAAACCCAAAGAGAGAGAGAGAGAGAGAGCTTTACTCAGTGGACCTGACCTACATAAGCTACAGACCTTACAGGAATTAGAGACTCATCCATACACACAACACCAGCAGACCCAGCTAACAATTAAAGGTTGTAACAATGTTTCCATAACGTTTCCATTAAGTAACAAAAATGTTAAAAACATTGTTTTAAAGATTTAAACGTTCAGTTTTTAAACACTGTATTAACATCATTGCTTGGTCATACGAACGTTTTTTGTAACGTTTTAAAACATTCTATTAACTACTTAAGAATAATGTTTTTACGATATAGAACGTTAGAAAAAAATGTTCTACTACTGTTACTGCAAGAACTTTTTGATGACTTTGAGAGAACTTTCAGAGAACGTTAGCCAACGTTCTGAGAATGTTCACTGTTAGCTGGGGAATTCCTGCTATTTTCTGTTCTGAATTTAGGGCATTATCAAGTTTGATCAGAATGTGACGGGAAATCATCACGTTAGCGAGCTCAGAACGTTTTTTTGTCCTGGTTTCACTCGCCCGCCACGACAACAGCAGAACAGAAATTATTACAAAACGATGTAACCCGCTTATTGAATGACACTGAATGACTTTGAGTTGAGTTTTCCTCCACATCTAAAGAAATTGAAACAGGAAGTCGGGGCTTGTTGTCACATGGGGATGCAGAAATGGGGCCCGGCAACTTTCGATGGGGCGCTAAAAATTACTTCGAAACTGTTTTGTTTGTTTACGTGCGACACCAGGCCTATATGTTTAACACAAGCACTGTAGTTATGTGTGTAAACGAACGCCCCATTTAATGCCATTTGGTGGTTGGCATGGTTACCAGATCGACAATAAATTGGCTAAAGGGATGTGAGTTTTGTAGGAGATGCTTTTGAATTTGAATTAATTTTGAATGAACTTTTCACTGAAATTGTTATGCTGATGATATAATTTTGCTTATTCATTTCGTATAAATTTAAAATAAAGAATGAAAAACAGATGCATTTGGCTCCCACTGTATGTTTATCAGATATTAATCTATATACAGATGACATCATACCCTGACACAGATTTTAAAATGCAAGAATTCCTTCCTCCTTGTTTTCTAGTGTGAAAGGACAGCCCACATGCACGGGTAACAAGAGAATTCACAAACCCGACAACTAGCAGTGACTAATTTTGACATCCATCCTTAGGTTGCTTAGCAACACTCAGGGGCTTGATTCCCATACAGCTGTTTTGGCACTTGGACAAGGGTTCAAATCCCTAATCAATAACACCTTCAGAGTTAATTTGAGAATCTTGATGGTGGCGATCGGTGGGTGGTTGCCAGATCACCACGTATCATGGGCCTCCTCTGATTGGTGTTTATCTCTGTATAGTGTGTCATAATGCTGGTTTTCTCGCCTATCTAGCTGTATTTAAACTAGGGGGCTGGGGGTCAGTTCATTGTACAGTGAAGGGTGAGGAAGACTAATGAGAGAGAGCGAAGGGGGCGGGGCAGAACTGAATCAGTAAGAGAGAGAGTCTGTGTGTACATATGTGTGTCAGCGAGAGAGAGAGCGAGCGAGCGAGGAAACGTGCGAGGCTGTTGCGCTCTCTCTCTCAGTTTCAGACGGCATCATGTGGCGCGACCACCGTCAACACAGCTGTCCTTCACTGACCGAGGAACCGCAGTTTAGGAGAACCTGACCTTCTCCTTGAAGTTCCTCAAGGCGAGATTGACGTTCACGGGAGTTTCTGAGCAATAAACTCTGAGGAGATATGAAGTCTTTACTGAGCGCCTTCAAGAGGGAAGGTAAGAGGTGATGCTGGGGTTTCTGAGTGGATTAAAGATCTACAGGATCTTCTCTTGACCTTTGAGGACTTCTGGAAAGCTTGCAAGTGGAGCTCCTCAAAGGTTTTTAGGGTTTTCTTAGCTAAAGAAAAAAATTCTGTTGTTTTCTGATTGTTGCTGTGAGGTGAAATGTTATTGTTTTTAGTTTTTGACTGTATTTTGGCAGATTATAATGAAAGTTGAAGCAGATCTCATGAGACGGAGGGTAAATTAGTCTGAGGTGGTGCGAGAAGGTGAAAGAGTCCCTTTGAGAGAGTCATTTCCATCTGTGAGGAAATTAATCAACTGCTGTGAGCTCTTAACTCTGGATGTCTCAGTCTCGTGTCCTTCAAGACTTTTGAGAGTTCAGTCTTATATAATGCATGGATAGAGGAGTTGTTTTTTATTTTGTTTTGCAGTTTGGAGGTGCACATACAAACCTAGTTTGTTTCCTGTGACATCATCAGTAAACATCCGTGTAGTTTTTTTGTAATTGGCATCATGACTGAGGTGAAGTTACCTGATTGGTGGGGGTGGACTTAGGGGCGTGGTTTAACAGCTCATTGGCTTGTGGGGGCGGGGTTAACAACTCCTGTATGTCATCACTGTGTCACCTGCACCTCTGAGACTGTGGGTTTGTCATTATAAATGTCATCTAATAAAAACCTGCGGGAAGGTGATCTAACCGCTGCAAACTGCAATTACATCATCGCATTAACACACGTGTGCTCAGGGGAGATCGACGTGTTTATTTCTGTTCAGAAATGTATTTATAGCGTTTGTCTCACACTGCCACTGATATCTAGTTCACACGTGATGCTTACAGGGAACGTTTCCAGAACGTTGGCTGACATGCTCTAAAAAGTTCTCTCAGAGTTCTCAAAAACGTTCTTGCAGTAACGTTAGTTAAATGTTTTTAATGTTAAATATATATATATATATATATATTTATCAAAAACATTATTCCTAAGTTGTTAGTGGAACATTTTAAAAATGTAACAGAATTTAGAAAGTTTGAATAATGTTCTTATTAACTAACTGGATGTTTTAAACATTCCCAAAATAACATTTTTGTTACCGAATGGAAACATTACAGAAACGTTTGTAGAAAGAAGCTGAAATATGGCTTAACACTCGTAACACTGCTCTAATTATTATCCACGTGTGAAGATATAAAGGACGCCTAAAAAAACTGAACTACTTTGACTCCACTGGAGCAGTTGAGGGTCCACTGTATGAACTTAAAGAGACAGTTCACCCACAAATGAAAGTTCCTCCATCATTTACTGACATGTGTGACGTTTTTTGCCTCTGAGGAACACAAATAAAGATATTTTGAAGTATGTTTGTAACAAAACAACAGTGGCACCCATTGACTTCCATTGTATGGACACAAAACCACTGAAACATTTCTCAAAATATCTTCTTTTGTGTTCCACAGAGAAATAAAGTCATACAGGTTTGGATTGACATGAGAGTGAATGAAGGAAAAAAAATCATTTTGGGGTGAACTATTCCTTTAATCTGAATTTTAACTCTTTCTCTCTTTCAAATTTTTCCTAGTGCCTTTCCGGGAGGCACCGGCAGGAACAGGTCGGAGCCGGCAGCAGCAGCCCCCGCAGCATCAGGGTCGGAACACTTTATCGGCCCCTCGTGTGCTGCTGCGCTCCAACAGCGACAACAATCTGAACATCAACCAGTTCCCCCCGGACCGCCCGCGCTCGCCGTCGCCCCTGCGCAGCGTTTTGCCCCGCCACCCCCAGCAGATGCAGAACAGCCCTAATGGCACGGTGAAGACCATGGCCCGGGGTGGACGCTCGCCCCGAAGCCGCTCCCCTTCCCTGGGCCGGCTGGGGGAGGGAGACGCCCGGAGACAGACCCCCCAGCGCCACAACAGGTCAGTTCACCGAGTCCCGATTCATGATTTTTTGGTCTATCAGAGACTCAAGTGGCACTTAAGTCACAACAACTTGGAATTGAGACTTGACTTAAGCTAGTAAGCAACTGACTTGAGACTCCATCATGTGTTAACATGTTTTGTTTAGTCTCAAGCAGCCTCGTGTTGCTTTTATTGCTTGTGATTAATGTTTCATCATTTGTTTGTTTTCAAAAGCAGCTTCACAACACGATGACAGCAGCTGTTTAAACGTCTGCAGGTTTTAAGACATTGCAGATTCTACAATTGCGACACGCAGAAGACGTTAAAGCTGCTTGTTTTTCTGCAGAAATGTTGCCTCATAAATTAGACAGAAAATACAGAATCATTTAACGATGGTAAATTGAGGTATAGATAGATTCACATCACATACTGGGGACCTGGTTTATACGTGAAGTCCTGGTTACCGTAGTTACCAGATCATCTTTTACTATGAGGAAAACAGAGAGAAATGACTATTAAATTGGCTTTTACAGAAGAGACTTAGACATGACTTAGACTAAATTCTAATATCTGAGACTTAGACTTGACTTAGACTTGGCCTTGAAAGGCTTAAAACTTTTGTTTCATTTCTGTGTCCGATCTTGTGATCTTGTCTGGTGTCTTTCCACAAAGGACAAATATATGATGGACAGAGCATGGAAGGCAATATGAGTTTTTGCTTTTGGCCTTGAAAAGAAACAGTCAAAAATATTTGGAGAACTATCTGTTAAATAACCAAGTCTGGGACAGAAGCCCAGACTTTTGTTTTTTAGGTTTGTTACTTTGGGTGCAACACCAATAAACACAAAGGTGCAATGTGGAAAGCTGACAAAAATTTAGGACACAGAGAGAGGCAAGAATAGAGAATGTGTGCCTGTTTGTAGTCGTGCATATATTTACACACACACACACACTGAATCCATGCGTGGGCACTCATGCAGTCATGCAGTGAAGGTTCAGCGTGCACATGTGCATAAATGCATGCGCATGTGTGCGTCTGCATGCATGCATGCATGCGTGTCGGTGGGTGTGCGAATCACTCGTCGGGGGTTGTAGCGCTGGAACATACTCGATACAGTAAGTGGGCCAGGCCAGTTTCTCACTTCTGCAGAAAAACTTCTCTAATTAGATGTCATTTTAAAACGGAGGAATGAACTCCTCTGGTATTTGACCCTGTTCTTCTCTCAATTCTCACGCTGTAGCCTATATAGATGCTCTTGTTGTGTTAGACGTGCGTTACGATGGCATTTCCAATTGTATTATCTCATGCTAACCTCTCTAAACTAATTAAAAACAAAACTGACTCTGTTCTGCAAGCTTGTTTTTACAAAAATAAAAAGTTGTGTTTTGGAACGTTGTTGCAACGTCTGGCTGAAACGTAAAGTGTAGGTTGTTTTAAAACTTAAATAAAATCGTTTATTTTTAGTTTTCTCTTATTTCTTTTGAAAAAACAAACACATTATTACTCACATTTTGAGTGTAAGTAAAAAAATGCATGTGGGTTTTTTCACAACGTTGCCAAAATGTTTCATTTTGGTTGCGTGAATTTACGATGCATTCGCCACAACACAACTTTTCTAAAAAGTTGTAGCGGTATTGCTCAAACTTTGCATATCATGCAGTGGTTTTTAAATGCATTGTACAAACGTTGTAAAAACGTTCAGTTTGCTGTGTAGTGTCGGTGTTAAACATGGAAATATCTTTGCTCTGCTCAAACTGAACGCCGTTCCCTGGTTACAGCAGCAGTTGCTATGGCTGTGTCCGTATGGTGTGTGTGTGTGTGTGTAGTGTGTGTCTGCTGTGTAGTGTGTTAGATAATGAAGCAGATGTAGTCAGTAATAGCGTCATATTGTAATCATCATTTAAAAATGAGTGTTGTTTGTCCTAAGTTTAAAGATTGTGTTTTGAAGATCTACCCTTTAAAAATGAACTGTGGTGACACAGTGGTACAGTACAGTACAGTACAGTAAGATAGCATTACTGTATTCATTTACAGTATGTTCATGTAGGTATTGTCATGGTACTCAAGAAATACAGCTGCACTGTAAGCTATGCATCCAATAATAAACACACTAACCAATAGCTAACACACTAACCAAAATACACACCGTTAGACAGCAGTAAGATTATCAGTGTTTAATGAACTACTATGAAGTCTGATTCCTCTATAGCAGTAACTATATCATCATTTCACTGTACGAATGCGCAGCTACAGTATGTCAGTAGCACCCATCAGCTTCCACTGATAGACACAAAACCTCTGAGACATTCTCAAAATATCTTTTCCATTTTCATTTTTGGGTGAAATATCCTTTCAAAGACATCGAAACCTTATTCCTTGTTTGCTGCGAGCTTGACTTAAAAATAGACGTGTGGATGTTTAATACTAACTGGCCTTGTTTTCTTGCTCTCTGTTTGCATGAATATCTCAGCCCACATTAACTCTCTTTCTGCATTCCTCAAAAACAAGATGTGAAGCAGATCTTATGTAATTGCGTTTGGAGGAGCTGGATTATAAAACCGTGCCGTGCGGTTTGACGGCTACGCTCGGCAGAACGGTTGGCTGTCGTGGGATATTTATGGAATATTTTTGATGAAATGCTTTTCTTCCAAAGCATCTATTGAAACCAGCTGATGTGGATTCTGTATGGAAGATCAGTTAATAGCTAACAGTGAGATGCTATCAGTTTCTAATATCTGTTTATAGTGTGTGTACAGTACAATACCTGCATGTGTGTGGTTCTCCATAAAGTTCACCGCCTGTGGAAATCTAAATATTTTGATAGAGTAAAGCTGAAATTCATAACTTTTTCTACTTTTTCAGTTTTTGAACAGTGTTCAAAACTGTCTCCTTATCTTGATTCGCAACAGGAAGTTTATATTAATGATTTATAATTTACTGTATGTTTTTCTTTTTCCGAGGAAGTGTCAGTTTGACTATCTGACTTCAACATACGTGATTAAAGGAAGTAAAGTAACCTGCAATTTTATGTTTTAAACAGAGATGGCGACAGAGAGGTAAAAGTTACAGAGTTCATGTCGAGGATTGACATTAAAAAGCTCTATGGTTATAAAAACTACGTTCAGTATTTTATATTAATGTGGCTATGTTGCTTAGCAACAGCCTACCGTTAATGACTAATAAACTAACAACATTTGGCAAAGAGTTATTATTAGAAATAAATGTAAATGTTTTGGATGTTGTTGTCTTATGTTATATTGTGGTTACGCTGTGTGTTTTACTGTAGGGATGTTGAAGGGCTCATGTGATTTATTGCTTTAGTAAACAATATACACAAGTATATATATATATATATATGTAACTGTGTGTATATGTTGTTGTGTTTACATATATGTAACATTGGCTGTAGTCTGGCCATAGATTACAGGCAGAATGTTTAATGTTGCTGTGTAGCCTGTTTTGTTCGCTCTTAAAATGTGTTTTTTTTCTCGCAGGTGTGTGTTTGCTTGGCACATTTATCGATTATTTAGGGATTTAGCGCTTGTCATAACAACTTTTGTCCATTTACTCTAAACAAACTCAAATAAACACTTGTATTCATTTAGTAACGTTTAGAATAAACACATTTTTGGAGCTATAAACCAAAAGCTTTTGTTATGTAGGAAAGCTAATCTAGGTGTGTTGACTTTGTTCGATGACTTTGTCTGTCTCTGTGGAGGCTATAAAAAGCTGGAGGCATGTAGAGGCCACGTGTGCCGGTGATCTGTCCCAATTTCCTTCGCTCCTGTGGGCTAAAATCACCGGATGCACCGGGACTTGGAGAGGTTGTGGGGCAGGGCATGTCGTTGCATAAACCTGATGTCTGGGTTCATACCTACAGCGTGTAGAGCTGTTTCGTGATATTTGTTCAGGATCTGGGTTTGTGTGTACTCTGTACTTATCTTTATGGACAATTTTAGGTACATTTGGTCTTGGACAATTTTAGGTACAGTTGCATTAAAAGTGGGGTTAAAAAGTTTAATACTGCCAGTAAAAATGGTTTGACTTTGTATTTTTCTGATTTAATACATTTGCAGAATATTAAGTATGTTACTTTACGTAATAAATTTAGTTGTTTAAATATATTTACAATCCTAAAACATTGAAATTTAAATGTGACGTTTAATGTGGTCCTAGATGTTTAATTCTCAGTTGGCTGTCAAATCATAAACGTTGTTATTTTTATGTTACAGTGCAAAGGAATTAAAGATACGTGCTTTAAAAATTATTCACATCATTACCGAAAACGAGATGTTCTTTCACAGCGCGAGCGTTGATGTTATTTTCAGGTTCGTCGCGGCCTCATTAACACGTTCTTGAACAACTTAACGTCAGCGTTTTTTGGAGAAGATCTGTCTGTTCCCACAGAGTCTTAAGAGTCATTTCAGGACAAATCTCAGCTGCTTGACAGAGGTGATGTTTCCTGTTAGCTGTCACTGGATCATTTTTTCAGCTTGACTTTGTCCTGCTCTTAAAATTCCTGCTTCTAAAGCGTGTCCGAGAGTAAATCTGGGAATAATGAACAGTTATCCAGCAGAGGGAGCCATCTTACTGTTAATAGTTGTAGTCTAGTACTCGTGTATATATGTACTATATAGAGTATATATACACGTGTATATATGTGGACCCATTGTAATATTAACATTGTGTTGCTTGTATTTTTATCAGTTTTCTTGTATTCTGTGCCAATAGAGACGGCTACTCCGGCATGGACACCCCAGGGTCCAAACGCAAGCTCTACAGTGCTGTGCCTGGACGACACTATGTGGTGGTCAAGCCTTACCAACCGCAGGCTGAAGGGGAAATTCCTTTACACAAGAACGACAGGGTCAAAGGTAACAGCTTCTCAAACAAACAGTATCTGTTTATTTCATAGTTAAACACAGCATGAAATAAAAAACCAGTTAACAAATCAATGTCAACACATGAACGTGTTTACCCGGCTACCAATTTTAGGTTGTGGGAACGTTCCTCCAATGTCTCCATCAAGTAACCAAAACAATAAAAATGTCTGAGAGTTCAAGGAACGGACAGGTTTTTAAATATTGTATTAACGTTATTGCTTCATAGGAACGCTTCTTATTTGTACATTTTATAACGTTTCACTAGCAACTTAAGAATAAAGTTTTTGATATGTATGATATATAACATTTATAAAACATTTTTGAGAACTCTGAGAGATTGGTTTAGAAAACGTTTCTGCGCAGTTCTCAGTGTTGGAGAAGGAGGATTTTGGGAGGGCAGCTCTCGAGGGAATGTGGGCTGGTTCCCGGGAGAATGTGTGGAAGAGATCCTGAGCAAACCCAGTGAGGACAGACCCTGTGAGTGTACACACACATACACACACACTTACATACACACTTACACACACATACACACACACACTAACACACATATACACTTTTATACACTCTTACCCTAACAGAAACCTTTCTGCTTTTTTACAATTTTACAAACGTTACTATATTTTTATAGCGGTTTTACAAATGAGGACGTCCCCAAAAAGAGGTTTTGCTCAGATTGGGACATTTGGAATCACACAGTGATGAAATGATGACAGTTTCTGTTTGTACATTTAGTTTCTTCACTTGTGAGACACAGAGTGGATAAACTCTGCTTTAATTGTCTCATGTTGTTATTTTTTCTCCACTGCTCTCATAACCCGCGGAATATCTGATTAGCCTAGCGGCTACAGCCGGCTGTTCATTGGGTTAGTGTTCATTTGTAACTAGCACACGAAGTGTGTGTCCACCTCAGATCACACACTGCCGGTCATCTGTCACTATTAGCACAAACAAACACCTGAAATATTGTGTGTTATATCCAAATTAGACAAAAGATGGAAATGC
>JAZGTK010021859.1:0-10466 GCA_036877625.1 Ambastaia sidthimunki
ATGTTTAATAAAAAGCTAAAACATGTAAGAATAATGTGAAATTGTTTGCAAATTAGTTATCTTATCCGACCTCTAAAACTGACTTTACAGTTAAATTAAATGATATTTTATTTAGATGTTACCTCAAGCATGTTTTAAATCATGAGAACATTTTTACAGTGTAAGTAATTTAGGGCCTAATGAGAAACAGGGGCCACTTTTTTCTGTCCTCTTCTCTCTTTCATCGTACTGATGCACAGTTCTCTGATGTATTCTGCTGCTGTAATTAACATTACTTACAGATATCCCATAATGCCCCTGGGCAGAGCAGATCTATGACTCAAAACACACTACTGGAAAAAGACAAATCTAAGGCATTTATGACAGAACATTTAAATTTTCACCTGTTTATTTTCTCTTTTAGCATGTGCTGAGGGGACGTATGGTGTAGAATGTAACAGTCTGTGTGTGTGTAAGAACGGAGGCCACTGTGACCCAGTGACAGGAAAGTGTGTGTGTCCTCCTGGAGTCCAGGGACAGCACTGTGAAAACGGTAGAGCTCGTATCTTCTCACGTTCTTCCAGAACCCATCTTCTGGTTTTCATGACTCTTGA
Organism: Ambastaia sidthimunki; assembly: GCA_036877625.1. Lineage (NCBI taxonomy): Eukaryota > Metazoa > Chordata > Actinopteri > Cypriniformes > Botiidae > Ambastaia > Ambastaia sidthimunki. The sequence goes on from JAZGTK010021859.1 coordinate 594, forward strand.
TAGCAATGTCTGTAAACACTTGAGCGTTTAATATATTAGGATGCTTATGATTGTTTTGAAACACTTGTTTGGTAAATCTCTTTGAATAAAAGCATCTGCTAAATAAATAAATAAATGTAGACACAGTTCCTCTAGAGCTCTTGGGGTTAAATTCCTTAACTTCCATCACAACATCTGTCACCCTCATCTCGCTTCTTCTCTCTGCTCTAATATCTTCACAATTAAACTCAGATGAAAGTTTTTTAAAAGCCGTTCTAACAAGAAACAACAGAACAGAACGTGTGATTTAACACGAGAAATTTCAGCAGAACTTGTAAGGTGTCACTCATGTGTTTTGTGATGTCATCAGGCTGTCCTCAGGGTTTCTACGGGAAGTTCTGCAGGAGAAGGTGTAATTGCCCCAATAATGGACGCTGTCATCCTCTGTATGGGGGGTGTCTGTGTGCCCCCGGCCTCTACGGCAAATTCTGCCACCTGCGTAAGTGTACACAACCCAGTTCACCTTTAACTGAGACGTCTGTGACTTTATTGAATGTCTTAGGTGTGTTTGAACAGACTTATCATGACATAAATGGCTTGAATTGAGCATTTAAAGGAGGTGTATAATGGCCAAAAATGTTGTCCTTATAGACAGGTTTGGAGGCACCCCAGCTGACAAAGAATGTTTTCAGAACATTGGCTAAGTTCTTTCAGTTATTGAAAGTAAAAAGTTATTGAAAAAGTTCTTGCAGTAACATTAGTAGTTAAAATAACATTTTTAACGTTTTCGTTACGTAATGCAAACATGGTTCTTACTGTGTTGGGACAGTAGGTTAGAATCATGTTAATTGCTTTCTAAAACACCTTTAAAAGATTGTGAAAAATAGTAAGATGACGTGTTTCTCCATCAGCCTGTCCGAAATGGACCCACGGCACCGGCTGCTCGGAGGAATGCGAATGCTTGAGGCAAAACTCGTTCTATTGCGATCCCCAAAAAGGCACCTGCGTTTGTAAACCTGGTTACCACGGCAACCGCTGCCAGACAGGTAAACCATCACCTGCAGCTGTCTTTGTGAAACAGTTTTCTAATACAGGTGTTCAGGTAAATCTCTTCCTCGCAGAATGTGATGGTGGTTACTACGGCGATGGTTGCCGTGAGCAATGTAACTGCTCTGTTGGGGAGTCATGTGACTCTAAAACTGGAGAATGTCAGATGAAATGCCCCGTTGGATACCACGGACAGAAATGTCTGCTGGGTAAGACTCAAAACATTTGCTTTGCGGCGCCCCCTAGTGGCTGTCAGATGTCAGTACAGACTCAGGCCCAGTAATGTGTACAATAGAAATCAACTGTGACCAATCAATCGTCAGACAATATTTTCTTTATAAATACCAAGAAGCAGATGCACTTAAATATTCACAGATGATAGATCAGACTGACATCGGTGAGTGGCAGTAATTTCATTACCCACAATGCCTTGTGTCAGTCAATTTCTCAATCTCAGTAGCTTTCTGTTGCTGAGAGAAAGTCACAGATTAAATGTTTTATGCAGCTTGAATTACATGGATCTTTTCCATTCTTTAATGAAAATGATATATTAACACGTGTGTGTGTGTGATCATAAATGGATTTTTCTTCTGTTCTCTGAGAAAGAAACAGGGAAATTAATATATCTGAAAACGGGCAGAGTTTCGCCATGTTTTAAAAACATTTCTGAAGCGTCTGTTTTAGTTATAAGTCTTAATGCCTTAAACAGATCTTAGTTTAGTCTCGATGTTAAAACAGACTCTTTTATCCCATCCTCAGGGGGGAATTCTGGGTAATTGAAGAGAGTTTTAGGGAGAGTGGACTACAGTAGCTTTCTTTTCCATCGGGAACGGATAAAAAAACAAAGATTGATTGAATTCAGAAAGGACGGACACATGAGCGAGTGCCAGAGAAAACCGCAACATTAAATGTTCGTGTTACCTTGTCGATTTTCACTGAGTAAATGTCTGAATTCTCCTCTCTCACATTCTCAGAGTGTGTAGCCGGCCGATACGGTATGAACTGTGAGAAGTCATGTGACTGTGGAGGAAGGTCATGTGACCCTCAGACTGGAGCGTGTCTGTGTCCTGCAGGAAGAACAGGCCCGGCATGTGACACAGGTGGGATTTAGGATGGAGAGGAAGTTTTACCTTCTTAGTTCTGGGAAAACAGAAACCTATGCATTAAAAACTGCAAACGTGTACTGAATGTGGCTTATCTTCTCAGCTATGAACTAATTCGGTTTAAATTACAGCTCTCATTGTTAACATGAGGTCTGTCAGTTGAGGCTGGTTTTAAGTCATATTTTGAGCTGTCTGTGTGCTTTATGGGTTTATACAGTGGTCTGGAAATCAGACTTTACTGTATATGGTTTAATCTCTGTGGAGCACTTGAGGCCACACAACACGACTTACTTAAAACATACAATTAATGTCTCTCACTCACACACTGTGGTTTCAGAGTTTGACATATGAGTGTGACGTCTGTCTGTCTGTCTAGTTGACGTGTGACATGTTCCCAGCTAACAATTTAGGTTGTAAGAATGTTTCATTAATGTTTCCATTAAGTAACAAAAACATTAAAAATGTTATTTTGAAAAATCTAGGATAAAAGATAAAAGGAAGTAAAAATATATAAAACATATCATGCATGTTTGGATTTGTAAGATTAATTCACAATAACAATAAACAGTCACTTTGTAGTTTGTGAGGCAGGTTTTTGGGGTGCAGACTGTACCAGCGTGTGCCAGTGTGACAATAATGCAGTAACCTGTGACGCCAGCAGTGGGCGCTGTTTGTGTCCGCCTGGATACACTGGAGAACAGTGTCACATGAGTAAGTCCGTGATTTCCTGTCTTTCATCTGTCATTTCCGTTTCTTTCTCTTTCTCTGTCTCTCTCATCGTTTCTGTCTGTCTCTATTTTCATTATGGATCCATATGTGAATCCATAATATATCCATATTGTGAAGCACAAAAGTACGTAAATGCTGCCACCTTGTGGCAGAATAGTTCAACTGATTTATTAAATCACATCCACACTTTTCTAGTCAGTTCAGCTGGGATTCTCCTAATATTCCCTACAACTAAATTTCCCATGATGCTTTGCTTCAGAGAGAGAGAGTGTAAGAGTGAGTGTGTCTGTGGAAACAGGGCTGAATGTGACCCTGTCAGTGGGCTGGGTGGGGTCTCGCACACAAACACATGCCTATAGACACCCATATGTCTGCAGATACAGCCTTCATACAGAGGTTTCATACAGACATTTTCTTTGTGCACAGATTTATCAGTAATCTTAGATAAAGTTTATTTAGATGCAAATTACTTTACATGTTCCAGCTAGTTCTGTCTGAGAAGCGTTTCATACCCCTAATGCACTTGGGCCTCTTCTTCACTAGAGAAACAGGAAGTCTCAATCAGTTTGGAAAGGGCAGCCACCCATCCAACAATCTGAAGTGTGTCTGTGTGTAAAATGGCATGTTTGTGATCGTTCAGTCACTGAAACACTCACTCATCACACAGGCTAAAGCAACACAAGAAATGGTTTGTTTTCTGTGACATCAATGCAGGAAACTAAATCAGGTGTTAAAACTAGTTAAAATGAACCAGGAAAGCGGCAGCTAACAGGGAACATTCTGAATGTTGGCTAACGTTCAAAAGTTATTTAAGTAAAGTTATCAAAAACGTTATTGCAGTAATGTTATTTGCATTATATGTCATATCAAAAATGTTCAAAATATTTTTCTTAAGTTGTCAGTGGAATGTTTTAAAAAAGAAACCTTTAAAAAAAAGGAAAAGAGTTAATAGTTAAAAAGGAGTTAATAAAAAGTTTGATTAACATTCTTCTATCCAAGCAATAGCATTTATACAGCATCTAAAAAACATTGTGAACATTCCTAGAACATTCAAAGTAACATTTTTAACGTTTTTGTTACTTAATGGAAAAAAGGTTAGGAATAAGTTCTTACAACCTAAATTTGTTAGCTGGGCATCCTCCATGACCTACTGTAAACACACACACACACACACACACACTTCTGGATCTATGACAACACGTTCTTCTTAATGAGATGGCCACATCCAGCTGAAGCAGTTTATGAAGAAACCACACTTACACACAGAGTGCCAAACATAGACACAGAGTCCAGTCTGAACTAAAAAAACACACACACACTTACACACACATGCACGCTTAACCTTAACTCATTCCATACTAGTATAATTATGCATTTTGAGGTAAACATTTTGAGGTAGCATATCTGCTTCATATGAGGCAAATTACAGACAGAGACCAAAAGAAAGGGACAGAATTTGCAGATTGGGGTTTTGTAATTTGTGGTGCTTGTTAAAGGTTAAGCAAGGTGTGTTAGTGCTTTTTTAGAGATCATATTTTTAGTACAGTTTTAATTTGGCAATAAAATTATTTTTTTGTTATTTCTGTGGACAAATGGTTGGAGATTGACACGCAAGAATCACTTCCCAGCTGACAGGGAACATTCTCAGAATGTTGGCTAATGTTTTCAAAATGTACTTGTGGGAACATTTTTAAGGTTATATATAATATCTATGAAAAACAGTGTTCCTAAATTGTTAGTAAGACATTTTGTTACTGAATTTAAAAAAAGACATTATATTATATAATATAAAAACTTTATTCTTATAACCATAAAATATCTTCAATATAACGTTTAAAAACTGGACGTTTTGGACGTTCATAAAACAACATTTTCAACGTTTTTGTTACTTAATGGAAACGTTAGGAAACGTTCTTACAACCCAGAATTGTTAGCTGGGTTCCAGTATCCATATTTCACACACTCATCAGAACAGATCTGGCGTGCATGAGGGAACAGTGAGCTATCATTCATCAGAGCCATCAGAACCGATCTGAACTCCACACAGCAGGAAGAACAGAGTCAAAACTCTCCAACATCAGCAGAAATCAACACAAGCAGCTCTTGAGAGAGAGCAACACATTCAGAAGCATAAAGGCAGATTGTTTTGGTTTATAGTGGCCATTTACATTCATAGATTTCATCTTTAATAAATCAGCCGGTGACTTCAGACATCATGAGTTTCATTCGTGCGCTCTGGGACGTTTTCAGCTCAGTAGTTCATCTGGATGTAGGCAAAAGTTCCGCAGTCTCCGGCGTCTTTCCTGCTTCTTATCCATATAAACGCGCAGTATAATGGCAGACGCACGCACACGCCGCTCTGCGGGGCTTCTGCGCGCTATCATCGCTCTCCATCTCCGAGGCCTCAGCCGTGAAACACATTTTACCGGCTGCGACCCCCGATCGTGCCATCCGCTGCCGGTGCGCCCACCGCGCTTCTCCAGATTGTATCACGCTGACGGAATATAAGACTCATCTGTTGCGAAAGCGCACGTCTGCGCACCATATGCGTGAGATCGTATGGATGTCTGCCTGTGGAGAGCATACAGGGAACGCTCCAGAACGTTGGCTAACGTTCTCTAAAGTTACCAAAACGTTCTTGCGGTAACATTAGTAGAACGTTTTTAACGCTATATATTATATGAATTAAAATGTTATTCTTAAGTTGGTAATGGAACGTTTTAAAACATTAGAGAACAAAAAACGTTGGATAACGTTTTCATAAGACAAAAATAGATGTTTACAAAGTTAGTATTTTTGTAAAAATGATAACATTTCTAAAGTGATTTAAACAACTTTCATACTGTGTGTGTGTGTGTGTGTAACATTAAGAAATGTTCTACTAACATTACTGCAAGAACATTTTTAATAACTTTAAGAGAACTTCAAGGGAACGTTAGCCAATATTGGGAGAACGTTCACAGTGCGCTGGGTACTTGCACAGGGTATATTTCTGTGCGCAGACTCTGAACCTGTGAGCTCAGCTCTGGTTTGCTCCAGGTCTGCATCTGTCAGTGTTTCACACACTTTGATGTGGTGAGGATGTGCCACACATGTGGAGAATAAGATTTACACAATTAATGCTGATGAGAGTCATTCAGACACAGCGTTCAGTATGTAATGAGACATGAAAAACAGAGAGACACAGAGAGAGACAGAGACAGAGAGAGACAGAGAGAGAAAGAGAGAGAGAGAGAGAGAGAGAGAGAGAGAGGGGGGCTTCTCTCTCAGCGTAAGCAGAAGATTAAACAGCCAATGAAAGATCTATACGTCCAAGCGGATTCTAGTAAAACAGTAACCTAATTATATTTAAATCAAAACACTGATGTTCTGTTGGCTCTTTATTGCCTTAAGGGGGTATCTGTGTGCATGATTTACAGTGATGTACCGCTCATTATAACACACACACACACACACACACACACTGCTGACTCAAATCTGGTCTCCTCTGTAGGATGTCCTGTTGGGTTTTACGGGCAGGACTGCGCACAGATGTGCCAGTGCGGGAATGATGCCCAGTGTCACCACATCACAGGCGCTTGCCGCTGCGCCCCCGGCTGGGCACCGCCGCAATGCATCCTGGGTAAGCCGCCCACATCATTAAAACGGGGTGTGATGGAGGCTCATCTCCGGCTAAACGCCGCATCCTCGCACCAAAATAACCCAACAATCTCTCAAATGAGCTCACCCAAACGCAGACCTCGCAAGACAATCCATCGCTCACGGATACGCCCACTGCAGTTTCTTTAAAGTGGGGGGTCTCAGGTCCCCCCGGCAGTCTGTGTCTGGTTAAGAAAGTATAAATACATCCATGTTTTTAATTGGCATTGGATGATTTTTAAAACCTTCATCTGTGTTAGTTTGTGTTTTTCTGTGAATGGATGCTTTTTAAAGCGCATTCCGTGTGTGTGTGTGTGTGTGTGTGAGAGCATTTTATAGGGGAAAGATGCTTTTTAAAGAGAGTTCTGTGGCGTGTTGGTTTTGTACCATCTGTCTTCTCATGCGATCTTTCGTCAGTAGTTTAATAGATCAGGGGCCCAATAAACATCTATCTCTCTCTTTCTCTTTCACTCTCTCTCTTTTTAATGACGTGAGGTTTGTGTTAAAGATCACTCTCTGTGAAGTCTTATTTTTACGTTCCGTTTTCCCATGACATGTTTAGCGTAATCTCGACTGTGATGAAATCTCTCTCTCTGGAGCTGAGTGATGGTATTTGTTATTTGTGTGGCCCCTGGAGCAACACAACGTTTTTTCTACGTTGTAAATGATTACTGATGCCTGGTTTGCATTGATACTTCACTGCTAGCCATTTGCACCTTTATAAAAGACATTTACGTATGTAAATCATGTTTACATTTACGCAGTTGGCAGATAGCAACTTACAGTGCATTCAAGCTATTATTTTAAGCTAATATTTTATCAGTGTGTGTGTGTTCCCTGGAAATCGAACCCACAACCTTTGCGCTGCTAACACAATTCTCTACCAACTGAGCTACAGCAACACCATATAGTCTGAAATAAAATATTTAAAAATGTTTTTAATAATGAATTGCCTTGGTTATGTTTTGACAAATATATATTTTGTACAGTTTAAAGTTTTGTTTGTTCAAATTTGTTTTTATTTTGCTGCAGTATGTCCAGTGGGAACATTTGGCCAAAACTGCAGCCAGTCATGTGACTGCCACAATGGAGGGTCATGTGACCCAGTCACCGGCCAATGCAGATGCACATCTGGGTGGACGGGAACCGACTGCCAACAGAGTGAGTTAAACACAGATGTGTGTGTGTGAATGACTCAACAGAAGGTATCCACCACAGGTTTCTATGGTGATGACTGTAAGCAAGTGTGTTTATGTCATCATGGAACTTCCTGTCATCACGTAACAGGACAGTGTGTGTGTCTGGCTGGACAAGATACACCTGTGACACAGAACTAACAACAACTACACACACAACTACACAAATCTGCATATATTCACATTTAATGGATATTATTTCTCCCACATATTTATTACTTGTGCAAAGGCAGAAAAAACAGCATCATTATATTAAATATGATATAACTCGTATACAGGAGAAAATTCATATTGAAACCTGTACTCAGCTAACAGGAAACGTTCTCAGAACGTTGGCTAACTTTCTCAAAGAATTGTCTCAGCGTTCCTGCAGTAATGTTTGTAGACATGTAAAATTATATATTATACTTATATATTAGATATTACATTATATATATCAAAAAGATTATGTTTAAGTTGTTAGGAAAATGTTTTAAAATGTTACCGATTTAAATAAATATTAAATTATGACACTAACGTTAATACAACATCTGAAAATAAACTGGAATGTTTAAATTAACATGATTAAATTTATGTTACTTAATAAAAATGTGAGGGAAACATTTATACAACCTAAAATTGTTAGCTGGGTATTAATCTTTCTATATACATGAATACTTTAAACTCAATCACATCTCTCTCACACACACACACACACACACACACGGTGCTTTATTTGGCTGCAGTTAGTAAGATGTAAGTGATTATGGTGATTTATAGTGAGGAGTTTGTAAGCACTGATAGCCACGATTCACATGTCATCACACAAATTACTGTGTTTTGTCTCCATTACACAGTGGAATGTTCACATGGGTTACTGCTGTGTGTGTGTGTGTTCAATGCATCTGTTTTCCTGTATCTGTGTGTGTGTATCTGTGTGTGTGTGTGTATATATTCAATGCATCTGTTTTCCTGTATCTGTGTGTGTGTATCTGTGTGTGTATGTGTGTGTGTGTGTGTATATATTCAATGCATCTGTTTTCCTGTATCTGTGTGTGTGTGTGTGTGTGTCTATTCAATGCATCTGTTTTCCTGTATCGGTGTGTGTGTGTTCAATGCATCTGTTTTCCTGTATCTGTGTGTGTGTGTGTTCAATGCATCTGTTTTCCTTTATCTGTGTGTATGTGTGTGTGTGTGTGTGTATCTGTGTGTGTGTGTATATTCAATGCATCTGTTTTCCTGTATCTGTGTGTGTGTGTTTGTATATTCAATGCATCTGTTTTCCTGTATCTGTGTGTGTGTGTGTTCAATGCATCTGTTTTCCTGTATCTGTGTGTATGTGTGTGTGTGTGTATCTGTGTGTGTGTGTATATTCAATGCATCTGTTTTCCTGTATCTGTGTGTGTGTGTGTGTGTTAGCCTGTGCACCTGGCTGGTTCGGTAGGAACTGTGAGCAAAGGTGTATCTGTCCGATGGGCGTGGCCTGTGATCATGTGACTGGCAGATGTGGCTGTCCAGCGGGGTACGTGGGGAAGAACTGTGAGATGAGTAAGAACTCTCTCTCATTACTGATTTCTATAGATTTGACACTAGCATGTTGCTAAGCTACCAATAATAAGCTTACATATACAGATGGGTAAAATAATCCATTTGTATTTTAGAAGGGAGGATAACTAACATGACTAAGTGGCCTTTGGGTCAGCAGCGCACCTACTCTTTGCTGTCTAAAAATACTCCCTTTGTAGGTAGCTCACTAGAGGGAAATGTTCTCATAATGTTGGCTAATGTTGTCTAAAAGTTTCTACGTTATCAAAAAACTGAATTTTTTAACGTTATGTATCATATATCAAAAAGTTTTTCCTAAGTTGTTAGTGGAATGTGTTAAAAATGTTACAGAGTTAAAAACGTTTGAATAATGTTCTTATAATCAGGCAATAATGTTAATACAATGTCTAAAGAAATGGACGTTTTGAATGTTCAAAATAACATTTTTAATGTTTACTTAATAGATACAATAGAAACGTTCTAACAATCTAAAATTGTTAGCTGGGCTGTTTTATCAGATTATACATTCATTCATCTGAGCAGTTTAATCAGTGTAAAGGCAACAATAAGTAACATCCGTTATTAATTTACAATTAACATTTAATGGCATTCATCATGTTAGAACACACACACACACACACACACACACACATACG
>JAZGTK010021860.1:0-10465 GCA_036877625.1 Ambastaia sidthimunki
AGAAAGAGGAGAAACCAGAGGAGCCACAGCATGCAGGAGCAGCGAGTGAATGAAGCCACCATTCATCCCTCCATCCCAACACATCTAGACCTTCTCCTGCATGCTGCTGATCATCTGCTCTGCTTTTGTGACTCACTTTCTTTCTGTTTGCTGCTCTTTGAATGCATGCCTCCATTGATGTGTTCTGACTGTATCTGTCTGTATATTCCCACTGTGAAGCCTTCAAAAAACGTTTGTTTTCTTTCAGACGAGTGTTTATGTCTTTCATTTGGCCTTTCTCTTGCTCTTTTGCTTTTCTTCTCAGAATGTCTCTGTGGTTTTCCTACTGTTTTTATACAGAAATACCTTTAATCAGTGTTGGAGAAGATACTTTGAAACTGTAACTTCTCACAATTACAGGCAGCAAAACTAGTCAAGATACCCAATAATAAACACAAAAACTAGTTTGCTGAAGAAAAGACAAGAAATTTGAAGCAAGTGTGCAAGACTATAAATGATCTTTCCCAGAGACATTTATGTATTCCCTGTCAAAAAGTAGTCATGGTTTTACTACAGTAAAAGTGTAGTAACCATGATTTCAATTTATATAAAACCATGGTAAAACTATGCAAAATTATGGTTAATTTGTGCTTACCATGGGTTAATTATAGTAACCATAGTGTTTTGGTGTAAACTGTAGTAAAACTATGGTTAGGGTTAAGCTTTTTATAGCCCACTTTTATTGTGTCTTATGTTACTTTAACAAACTTTTTCCCTCCAAAACAAAGTAAAAAGAGGTTATTGAAGTACCCGACAAAAGCAATATGGGAGTGATTTCACACTAGCGAGTCTAGCAGGAGTTTTTGAAAGGGAAAAGAGGTCCATTATCAGGTGGAATTGTGGTTTGTGTAGCCTTACACGCAATAATTAGCATTGTCACATTCCATCCCATCCACAGAGCAGCCGGCATCCTTTGATTTCTTTCCCTGCATAACATTAGAATAGCAACAATGACGCGTTGCTTTTATGTGTGTGGAAGTTACAGAATGTGAGGAGGTAATCCCCACTGAGCTCTGTTCATCAGGAGATACATCTGTGCTTTCAGACAGACTTCTGCCCCCCCTCTCTCTGCCTGTTAGCCTGTGCAACACAGTTTTCTGACATATTCTCTTTGGTTTACATTAGAAAGTTCTCTGTTAATTAAAAATAATCAAGAATAGCAAAAATGTTTATTTCAATTTAACCATGTTTGCATGGAAAATCAGTGTTATTTGATTACTTTTGGCATCCACAAAAATATTCCCAGACCTCAATAACAAACTAGGTTCTTAACCTGGACTGGATAAGCTACCAAAACACAACTATGAAAAAATACTTACTACAGGTCCTCACGCAGGAGATACAGAAATTATTTTGTTCATAAAGAAAACAGAATTGCAGCAGTGACAACAAACTAAACGTTAATTCAGTTCAATTAAAATGATTCATTTAAATTAAGACAGTTATTGTTTGGTTTAGGGTTATTTGCATGTTTTTATTCATAAATTATTGTTATTATCATAGAAAGTACATGCAACAGAGAAACTGTCAAATAAAGTGTTTTTTTTGCAGTTGCTGTTACATAAACACAAGTTACAACTTTTGCAGTGCTGTTTGTATTTTCATGTTGCTGTGTTGATGAAATATTAACATCTATTTATTTGGCAGATGCTTTTACAAATTGACAATTAGAGTAAACAGTTTAACAATCAGTTTACTGCTTGCAATTTATCAAACCATTTTTCCAGCATTGCACAGCATTATACTTCACTAGTTAAACAAACTGCCCCAATACCAGTGATTTATTATGACTGTTGTTTCAGTGGAGTGGTCATCTGCTCAATGACATCCACACACACCTCATTTCCAGTGTTAGCATTGAGTTTGTAAGGACTCGTGTCATCAGATAAGTGCAAACACGGTGCGGGTGGTACGGCCCTGGGTGCAGATTGGAAAGGCGCTGTGTAATCTTCTAATCCCATTAATTATTACACACAGTCATTATGGGAAGCAGCGTAATCCTCCCACGAGACTCAATTCTTGCAGCGTGATGACGGTGAGAAATGCAAAGAGCTTCATTCTTTATCTTGCGATTAAGCCAAAAACCACTATGACATACCAACATCCTATCAGAACAGTTCACTGCTTACAGAATTCAATCTTTATCTCACATTCCTCAACAAACACATTAGGACTGCGAGAGTATTTCTATTTTTGTTCCAGAAGCTCAGACGATCAATAGACTAACATGCGCAGCCTGCAGACATGAGCAGTGAGTGTTGTTGTGTGTTTGCTTCACTGATTATCCCATGACCAAATAAACAAGAGTAAACCAACATTACAACATATTATCAACTTATATCAGTTGTTCTTGTAGCTCAGCTGGTAGAGCACAGGGCTAAAGTTGACATTGAATAAAGTTTTTTTCCATCGTAGTCATTATTATGTTGAGTATTTTGGCGTGGCTGGAATACTGTATTAACCAAGAATATCATACAGTATATGGAATCCAGTAGAGGGGTGACTACACACATGATGTGAATCCATACAAACAGTGCGTCACAAGGACTTTCCGTAAGTGGCGCTCCGTCAAACAACCCAAGCTGAGAAAATGTTCACTGCTGCTGCAGCGTTTGATTCCCGGATGATTTCTAACTAACCCGGCTCGTTCCACAACCTTAAAACAACTAATCTTACACATTCCTATCTGTGTAAAGCACGATACACACGAGGGAACAAAAATGAGCATCCACAAAAAGTGCACTGACAGCTTATTGGGTAAATGTACAAAAACTAAATGATGATGTTACAGATGGTCTCATCTCCAGAGCCTGATTAATTTAAAACTTTATAGCCCAGCTTTATGTGGAAGACTGTTTTTATTTACTCTAAGAATAAAGCCAACTCTTTGGAAGGAGCTCTGTTACACAGGGAATAAATAACTGAAATGGCAAACATTTAATTAAAAAAAGCAAAATTTTGCTCTAAGTGCCAATTAACAGGCTTGTCTTTTATAAAGTTTCAGATGGTTTGTGCTGTGTCTCTCTTCTGGTAAACAATATTAATTATGGGCCAGACACAGACGTGTGTAGCAGAGAATCTGGAGAAGTTCTTGCTTGATGCTTCTCTTCTTTTTTTGTCCTTAAATTGCATTTTCCAATTTGTAAATGGACCAGATGTCTGTGAGTGAATCTGTCCGACTCTCCGGAGATGGAAGCCGGCCGTCTGGAGAGCCCAGGTGATTTGTTCTCATTGTGGCCGCCGTTGCCATTAATTGAGACAGAGGACTCGGGGTCTGGCTGGCCCATAACTCCAGACCTTAATGAGAATTGCATAATTTGCCTGAATCACGTGGTGCTTCACGGATCCAGACAGGCCGGTTCTGATGGTTGTTTGGGGTGATGCGGGCGGGAATGTCTTTAGTGAAAAATAATGCAGGGTCTGTGCAGATAATGAGCTGTCGGTCGGAGGCTTTTGCCGGCTGCTGTACTTACATACAATAGATTTGTTTGACTTGGTTGTTTTCAGATTCAGGGCTTGAGTTTCAATGTTTCATATATTCATTGTAAGTAATACAGTAGAATTCTTGCTCATTGAGTTTTACAGTACAGTGAAGTCATATTTTATGTACTGTACATCCAGCAATAACAACTGACTGGATTCATATCATCATGTTTATTACACAGCTACTCACACATGAGTAAATAATTGGACATTAAACATTGATTTGTAATATTTTATTAACTCATTTGTTATAGTTCAAATCTGGCATAAGAAAAGTGACAGTGGAGTGATATATTAGTATGACTGTTGTGTTATTAATTTTTGCACTTGATATTGGGGGATAACAGACCCTGAATAGGCCTGACTGACCAATCAGAATTAAGTATTTCAGAGTGCTGTGTACTGTTTCTAAATGAATGGTGATGAATGGCTAAATGTTGATTGGTCACTATTTCATACCCAAAAGTCAAAATTTTTACTGTCTTCCTCAAAATTTTTACTGTCTTAAATTATATGCACATAGCAACACAATGTGTTGGCCAGCCATATTGTAAAACATCACCTCTCGAGAGCCACAGCTCCCTCTTCATTTCTTAGGATGCTGTATGTGTGACAATTACATACACTCAACACTGATGCAAGATGCCATAATCCAGTTTTCCATTTTTCTTTTTTCTTCTAATCCCCATGTTTAAAATGCAGCTTACAAACGTCTCAGAGCTCACAGTTGGCGCTCTTGCTCTGCCTTCATGCGCTCAAAAACATAAATTCATGCATTTAGATCAATTCTAGCCACATATAAAGTCTCTATTTATCATTCAGTTTTAATATTCTTCACTGGTTGTGTCAGTTAGCGTTTGCTCTGTCAGTTTAGGTATAACAGACATTTCCATTTCCATATGCATTAGTTATGCAAAATAGTGACTTTATGGTAAGTGATAAAAAACTGACTGGACTGAAGGTGCTGGAAGAGGGGCTGCTTTGCTCAAAGGGAAGTTGGGGGGCTTGGCGACTGTGGTGGGGGTAAAACTCTCTGAAGTCTATTCATGGTCCAGTGAATCAATGGAATTCATTCTTTTTTAAATCTGGAGCACTCAGCACAGCCCTGGTACACATTCCCAAACGGCCACCGTCTAATGTGTGTGATTTGTCAGTCGGGACAAACCCCAGAAAGATCCGCTCTCGGGAATGTTGGCTTTGCATAGCATCTCTCTGCTTCAGGGCTTTTGTTGGACAGAATGTTTATGTTGGGTTAGAAGCTGACTTAAAAACCTTTACTTAACTTTATATCCTTTTTACAGAAATCACAGACATCTGTTGAACTGTGACTAATTTTCACTTGGCCTGAGCGTGTTCCAGAAGTTGCCGGTATGTAATTATAAGCAGAGGGATCATTTATGCTGTCATTGCGGTACAAAAATTAAGTCCCCAGTGTGACTCCTGTAGCGATTCTTGGCACTCCAATCAGAAATGTTAATCTGCTTGATATTTTCACAAGAACACAGCAGAGGAAACGTCAGGACATATTATAATATTAAGGGGAGACATTCGACTTAACCTGTCATTTACCTCTCGAGGAAAATTAGACTGAAATTAGAGAACACTTTGTGCTCCTGCTGCCCCCTTTAAAACTATTTCCACCCATTTTTATGCTCTTGTATCAGCTTTCAGCTGGCAAGTGTTTTCTCGGCTGAAGCGTCTTTCTAAGGCAAACCACAACAACCGAATTCTGTTCCCACAGGTAAAAAGTGCAAAAGCAGTCAGGTTGATTAAAATTCTAGGTGAATTTGAGGCATTCAGTCTTTAGGGAGCACTGTCCATCTAGCCGATTGATAAATTAAGCTGTCAGGCATTCCTTATGTCAGGAATCTGCCTGAAAAATGCCTTTTTCACATGGCAACCATGAGATTTGCAGTCCAGTCACACAACAACATCTGTAGGAACTGTCCACCCATATCTGATTGCCTGAAATAACACCTTTCCACATCGAGAAGAAGTTTTGAACCTATTCCAAAAACCCAGACTGGTATTTTTGACTAATCCTCTCACTGGGGCTTCTAATCCTTGGTTTAAACTTTAAACTTTACCAGTCGGTAATTAAACACTGAGTGGTAAGTCCTAAGACCAACTTTGTGCCAGCATTAAATTTGCCAGACAGAAACTGATCCATTCGCAAATACCAAGATGTCATTGTGATACTTTTCGCGATGTGAATTTCCTGGTGCACATATTAGCAGCCATTATGACCCCCTCACCTCAGAGGTGATACATCTGAACTCTTACCGGCCCTCTCCATTATTTACCGGACTGATGGGCCAAAAAAGATGAAAACAATCCTGCATAGCTACGGGTTCCTGAAGCACCCATGTGGCGTTAAATTCCATTTGCGTTTGGGCCTGTCAGAGTGGATTACCTTGGTATTTTAAGCTGATTCACTCTCATCCCCGCTCGACCCACATAGCTTTAGACTGTCTTGGCGTACCAATTTTCAGCTCAATTGCTCCGGCTGCTAGCATAATAAGGAGGCTGCCGCCACACTGCACACACCTGCAGGTGTCTATGGCAGCACTAGGTGGCTAAAAACCTGTAGGTTTCATCGCTCTACTGACAGAGTGAGTCTAAGCAAAATCTCTGCTGTCATTTTAAGTAACTCAAAACCAATGGTCTGTGGTTTCCCTGCCTTCCACTGCCAGACTGCAGCACACATGTTTTTTAGTCAAAGAGAGCTTTGCATGAGCAAATTCCTGATTGATCAGAAACAATGGCTAGTGATCAGCAGGGGTAGAGTGGCCAGCATTTGAGCTTAGTGGTCTCAGGCAGAAACCCACCTCCCTCCTCCTCACAATACCCTCTCTTCTTAGTCTTTAACCCCCCAAACCACTGCCCCTCCCAACTTGGACCCTAATAGCTGGGAAGTTTGTACAACAAAGGGAACAAACAGGCATGTAATACAGCCCGTTCCTTGCGGATGACACGGGGGACAGGAATGTGAAAGGGTTGGGGGGTGTTGTTGAAGAAAAGGCAGGGAGCAAAGAGCCGACAGCCAGAGCCCACTGTCAGATTAGAGCCATTAGCATGACTGTGGAATGACAGGGAGCTCCGTCCAGACAATGACCATCATTTATCCCCTGCCTTTCTGGGATAAATATGGAATATTACATCGTCTGTGCAGCAGCACCATCCAACTGTAGATTTGACCTGAACTTCCCAGCTGCTCTCATAAAACATTCAACCAAACAGTGCTGCTGCCTTCAGGTTTTCAGTAAGTGGATTTAGAGGGAATATTAGACCCATTAAAAGATTGAAATTTCACTGCTATATAATCCTAAACTAATTGGAAAGATGGAAAATGCTGGACATGGTCTACAACCAGATGCTGTGAGCTAACCTCTTTCCCTGCTCAAATTAAACAGTCTTAACCAGCCTAAAGGTGGTTAGATGATCTGTTTTTGGGAGGGGGACTTTTGGATGCTTATCAGCTGGACAGGCTTGAAGACCAGCAATAGAGTTAAATACCAGACTGAGAGACTAGCTAAGATAGGCAGCTCCCCATAACTGTTTAGGCTGTTAAGATGTAAATTTGCTTATGTGTGTATACGTCAAATGTTTGAGTGTTAACGTTAGTGTTCAAGAGGCTCTTAACACAAGGCAAGGTGTTTGTTATTGAATGTTAAAGCATCTCATTAGTCTTATTGGTAGGAATCTGAGAGAATACAGATGAGTAGGTGCAAATACACTGATCAATATTCTTAATGAATACAATTCTGGTCACGTCGGACCTGTTCCAAACACAAGGACCCTTGTTTCTCAGAAAGGCATGTATTTTAATAATTGAAGTCTACTACATGCTTAAGCACATACCTCCACATAGAGAGAGACCCCCATCTCATGGATGTGGCTGACAGACCACCCAAATACTTCAGTATACTCAGTTCATGCGTTACTTCATCCATGATGCTGTCTACTAGGGCAGTCCATTTACCTCTCCCACCCCTCCTTCATCCATCAGCCCCTCCCTCTTTGTTTTTCTACCACATGCTCAGCAATCATCAGTCTTCCTCTACACATTTCTGTCAAATTAGCCCCTCATGATGGCCCACTTCAGAAGCCAACTCCCCCTGATGACCCCCTTCCCACCCCTGTCAGTTATCTGTCTGCAGCACTGGGTTCTTTAAATTTGAGACTGAATGGAGGAATCGTGAATCCAGTTCTTTGGACCTTCAGAGAGACAATGGACTCTTAAAATGAGCCAAAGGAAGGAAGTTTTTAAAGGAGCCTTCTACTATAATGCCTTCTGCATAAAAATCACTCCAGAAACCTGTTAAAACTTGATTACCATGATCTACTTTCAGCTCTGGAACGATGGCTGCTAAAATTCAGTGGCTGAAAAATATCTTGTTTACAAACTCAGTGAATCCAAAGTTTGGATCAGCAGACATAGACTATCCTCTTTTGTCAACTCCATGTTCTTGTTCCAAAACAACGCTCCTAATTATTCCTGAATCCCAAGCCGGGACTTACTTTAGAACCAAACACTATCTGAAGAATTCCCTGTGGGGTAACCAGAACTTTTCTCTTCAGAATATCTCAAACATCCCTTTGTCTTTATGATAATCGCAGTGTTTACGGGACAGTGCAGGAGAGGCCCTGTGGAAACAGAACTGCTATTTTTCCACCACACACTAATGGCTTCAGTATAAAATTACTGCCTTGAGGTTTTGAGTCTCAAAGTATTATTCATGTATTCAACTCCTGTACAGATGGTTCCTAGTCGCTCTAGTCACTGCATATGTACAACGTGTGTACGCCACCTTTGAAATTTCCCTTAGAGAGATTTTCAGCACAGTTTCACTGAAGTGGATATAATCTTGGCCTGGATGTTTTGGTCACACAAACCAGCTGAAGCGGATAACAGGTTGATAATGAGAACCTAGATGTGTTGTAAGTTATTGAGAAAATTCTGTTTGGTGTGAGAAGGATTGTCTATTGCTTTCAGCAGTGTCACATTGTATTTAGGGTTAAGATTAGCAAGAGTGACCCTAAAGTATTCTAAAACATTTGGATACCTATTTTTCAATCAGTCACTAGACCCATTTTCCTGAACCATTTCTGAAATACTGTCTAACATTGCAAAGACGTCTAACAGAGAATTGACAGATTTAGTTCATAACATTTATTTTAAATTTGAGCAATGTGGTTTTTCTATTGTGTGAAAAATGTGTTGGGCTGTCTTTAAAATAAATGCTACTTGTTTTATTTAGTTAACTAATGGAAGTACATTTATATAGTTTTAAGTCTGGCTAGCTTTAAAACAGGTTCCACATTGCTTGTTGTTATACAATTAACCCATAAGAACCTTATTTTTTTATAGTTTCTACTTGTAGATTTTAAAGGGATGTAAATGTCACGCAAAATTAGTCTTTTATAATAAGAAAATTGTTGAAATCCAGTGATGTAAAACTGCTGGGAGCGGGTTTATTTTAGTAGACCCCCTCAGCTGACAGCATGTTGAGTGAAAACAACAGCACCTGAACTTTGAAAGTTTTGAGACCAGGCTTTTAAAAAACAGACTTTATCTTGTGTTTTTCTACCTTATGCTATTAAACGGATTGTTAGCACTGCAGACGGTTAACACCACACAGTATATAACTCTCAGATTTACTGTCAACTTACAGCAGTGGATTCTGTCCATGCAAAGCTTTACTTTGAGATTGTTTTGTTAAAGATTGCTGACTCGTCTATTTCATGTCCCATTTGCTCAGGTCTGTCAGTTTCAGGGAAACACGGCCGAGTGGGAGAAATGTTTCACAGACAAACAGAGCAAGAGAAAGCGATGCCTTGTTTCGTTTGTAAGAGCGACCGGCGCCGGTTCTGCTTAATCAGGTGCTAGCATTGGGTTCCTGCAGAACCATGACTCAGTACACACTGTGAGAGAACATTTCATTTAGATGCTCTACAGCAGCAGTCTTCAATATACTAGACTCACTCTCACTCTGTTTTAGGCACCTCAGTCTGGGATTTATGGGGCTTTTTTTATATTGGACTTTCGATCAGGGTCTGAGGCATAAGATGAATTTGCATGCTTGCACAGAAGTGAAGCTGTTTCTTTGAAAAGCTGCCAGCCAGGCACTTTCTGCACGAGACGTACTGTGACTAATTTATGATGATGGTTTTGCATGTTTAAAGGTCCCACCCCCAAAACCCTGGACACAAAGGCACAATTTATAGTGACAAACATAAAAAAATGAGATAGTAAGGTCAAAATGTGTATGTTAACAAATGCTGCTTATTGAATCAGTGTAGGTGTGCAAACAAAACACCCACCACTTCTGTTTGTGTATCAGCATCTGATGGAGCTCTAGGCCAAGACCACATTAAGTGTTGTCTGCAACTGATTCCCATTTCCCTGCAGGTAAACGCCCTCCAATGCAACTTGACCCCACCCCCCTCTCCCACATCCCCCCTGCTCCACATAGCCCACATTCCAGACGCGTCATGAGGGGTGTGGGTTCAGACCCGCTCTGACAGATCAGCAGTTAGTGATGATAGTGGTGGTCGCCTGGGATTCACTCGCTTGCCTTTCATGTGGCCGGGCGGCTTGCCGTTTGTTAAATGACCCCTAAAACACGTCTTTCATTCCACTGGCCTTTTAATGCCTTCAGATTAGGGGTCAGACAGCCGGCAACACAGGATTTTATCATTCATTCTTTCATGACCAGGTGAAATCTATAGCCGTTATGTAGCTGTTGAGCGTGTGAAACTGTTTACCTGATGTGCCCCGGGTCACAGACTCGGTCAGAATGACAAAATAATGCTGCTGTCATGCAGAGTGAAAGACAGACTTGGATGTAAAGTGGGGTTAAAAAATAAGCAGCCAGGGTCAAAGGCAAATGTTTTCGTATGTTTCATTTAAATTACATCAATATAAAAAAAACAAGAGTCC